>JAPYZR010004841.1:0-14915 GCA_030522945.1 Trichopria nigra
CATTAATTTTGTGCAATATTTAGATAGTTTTGTAACAAAAAACTAGTTTGCTTATTTGTGTCTAGTTATTGTCTAGTTTGTGGGCATTTTTGCTGTACAAACCACTTAACTTAGCCAGAAAATGGACTATATCGAATAAAACTGGACAGAATTTCTACCAGGGCACTTGGGTGTCATTTCGGACCCCTAACAATATTTTTTGGAGTACTTTCCGTAAGTGCTTGACACAGACATTATGTAATGGAAAATGACATTTTGCGGCTGTAAAACGAAAAATACTATTTCCTTCATATTTTAGTTATCAAAATTTTAGTGATGAAGCCAATCATTTAGATAGTTCATACAACAATACTATGCATTGAAATCACATAAATGTTACTAAAATTTATCACACGATGAGAAATGAAACTGGATGTGGGAAATGGTACTGTCATTTCATCTATGCAAAATAGGAAATGACAGTAGTAAATCTGTGTAATAAAAAACAGTATGGAAATCAAAACTACCAATTCCAATCATATTAAAAAGGTATACTATTAAAGCCAACTTCATGAAACATAACGTAAACTTTCGTGAATGACAAAATCATCAAAAATGGAATATAAGCTATAAATTGGAATCATATCCTTTTCCCGAAGACCATGCGGCGGCCATATTTGCCAGTCGTAAGTGGTAAATTTCCATAATGGTCTCGTAAAGAGGATTTTTCCAGAAAATGCAGGCTGGAGCAAAAATGCACAATGCTTTGAAATTTACGGCGTAAAAGTGGTTCTCGCGTTCACCGCGATGACGCGCAAAAATGTTGGCCTGTCAAAAGAGCATCTCGCAAGCTATCTCGCGCTTGCAGAAACACCGCGATGACTTGCGAGTCGTGATTTCTTTTTGCCGGCGTAGTGGCACGCCTGTTGTAAGCTGCAACTCGGCATACCGATAAAGGTCGGACCCGATCCATTAACCGTTCGTTAAACCGCAAGGAAAAATCGAGCCACAAACGATCGCTTGTCCCTTGGGAACGGCCGCCATTGTGTTTCGTGCGACGACGGACGAGATCGATCTTTCGGATGCGTAAAAAACCGGAACAGGTACTTGGATATTTACCTCATACCTGTCGACGAAAGTCATCTCTGCTCAATCCTGATGACCTGATGCTATTGCACATCGCGTTTTACGTTTTCCACATGTTTTATCATTTTTTAGACTTTAGAATTTAGACTTTATAGACTTTGTACCGAAACCATTTTCATTATGTTATCAAAAATACTCTCATATATAATTTGGTCACCTTATATGAAGTGTGACATTAATTTACTTAAAACAGTACAAAGGAGATTTCTTAGGTATCTTTCCACAGGGATGTTTGTAAGAGTTACGTTGCAGTTTGGACAAGGCCTAACCGTAAGAAGAATATCGAGGTCGATTAATCCGTGTATATATTGCATTGTAATTTATTTCCTGTCTTTTTTTATTTCAACGATTTTCCTTCGATTCAATCAATTTTCGATATCTGATAAAAGTGACATTTAAAATTATACGATTTCTTAATTAGATTCAAGTACAAAAGATCTTTAATAAGATTTTAATTTTTCAACAAATTTTAATTGAATTATCTTTTAAATACACCAAAGTGCCAGAAAGTAGAAGTCTAGCCATGATGTATGGATATCTGCGGGAAGCAGAAACCATAATTTTATGCTTTCGACACCTCATTCTTCGCTTCCCGAGTAAATACCAATTAATTGGCTGAACATAAAGGGGGAAAAAAAACTAATTCGGCAAGGAGGGTTCTTCTCGATTCGATTCTTCACGAAGAGTCGCGTGGGACGAAAAGGCCTTTTGATGATTGCATTTCTTGGAATCGCTCGTTACTTATTACGTAAAGTATACATCCGATCGATATATAGCGATTCGTATTAATTGCCAAGTTCAACGAAACCCGGGGCGTAAACCTCGGTGATGGATTCGAGCGGTTTTCACGTGGTGCCTATACAGCATGGAACTCTTTGATCCGCTCGTTTGACCAAGGTCAGTTCTGGCCAGAGATCGAAGAAACGATATTATAAATAGAGACGTAACGATAAGCCGTTAAGCGATCTGCCGTATAAAAGTGCCAACGCACCCCACGACGATTGATATTTTGATGAGCTCGTATTGTTAAAACTTAATTGAAACTTTTCGGAATAAATGATTGGTAATGGATTTATTATTTTAATTTACTTTGATGAATTTGAATTAGGAAATGTGCTTGGTATAACCATGCACTGAGAAAAATACGAATAACTTTTATTACCAATCGTAGTGGTAACTAGAATTTTGCATTAACTCAACAATCCAATCTATTGACTGATTTGCCACGAATTCAAGACCCTACAATAGAAGCCACTGCGTTAGACAAAATCAAAAACCAAATGAAAAGGTAGCCACTTTTTTCAATAGAGCACGCACGATAGACTAAAAGAATGACGAAACAAGAGGAGATGATGGTCCCTATTGAAGTTACCTGAATTTCCTTTATTTCTTTCTCAATTTCGTTGCCAAATCCATGTATCAACTTTTATTTTTCTACTCCTTAATTTTGAATTTCTCTTCATTAATATTTTTTTATTCTTTTATTTAAACTTTCCTATATTTTTGAACGCCTGCATAAAAGCAAACACTATAAACACTTAGATGTGAAGGGTTTCGAACGGCAGATAGTCAAATGGCAGGTTGCTCAGTTATTTTCCTGGACAAATGCCCGTACCACCAAGGACTGAGGACGTGAAGGGCTTCTGAAATCTCTGGAGGAATTTCAGTCATGATTGATTTAATCAACGGTTGGTCTATTTGCTATCTCCATCACAACAACCAATTTACGCGCAAAATGGAGTTGGAAAAGCAAAATCGATTCGAAAATGGGCATGGCCTAATAATTCAGCAAAGGAACTGTTAAAATATATTAATATTAAATTCACTGGTGAAACATTTCATCCCTAATACATCTTGAACCGGGAGATTACATCAGGACGTATAGCAGAAAATTTCTTCGCTCAAATAAAAGGAATATGTGGTGGCTTGCATAAACATTCTTCCCCGGTGGAGTCCAACAGCAGTTGAAAAATATGCATTTATTGGTCAAGCGAAGCGACGCTGGCTCGAATCAAATTACAGAAACGGATATAGACCACAATTAATGTCATGGATTGTGAGGGTCCGAAAGTCCATCAACACAGTAAAGCTCGTAGCGGGTCTGAAAGCAAATTCTAAAAGAGAAATAATACTCGGTAGGATTCTTTTATTTTAGGGCGTCCGGTTGTATTGAGTTGAGGAGATATCCTCTGCACGGTGTGCAATCGGCCACCTGTGAGGAAAAGTTTCGCGGCACAGGGTGCCTGAATCTGGAAGTGGCTTCGACCTGCTTTTTTTTTTTTTTTTTTTTTTTTTTTTTTTTTTTTTTTTTTTTTTTTTTGTTTTTCTCTATCTAATGCGAATTGGCATCTAAAAGCGCCGTCTCCGTGATCGAAATATCGTAAATGTTCGGAAACATTCGTAAGTGTTCGGCTGAGACAATTACTATCAGTGCCGCCGTGTGGATTGAATTTCACACGAGCGCACTGGAGACAATAAGCGACAACGAAAATAGCACAGCGAGTATCGGCAGTATTAGCCCCGTGGATGAGACCAATGTTTTCATAGCATTGACCGATACTGATTGTATGAGGTCGAATTATATAGATAGAAATATACCACGCCACCATACATGCTAAAAATGTATTATGCAGCATGAATAATATTTGGTGTTGATGAAAATACGATACGATGAAGATCCCTGTATGCTTATATGGTGCCATTTCCATACTTCCCCGTGGTCCGTAATCTTGTATAAAGGTATATGTACATGTTAGAATTTGACCAGGGATTCTGCGAAACATCTCTATGGGTAATAAAAAATAAAAATTTGTTCCCTACCAAAATCTGACCAGGATATAGTGGAGAATCTTACCCATCAAAATCCTATACCACATGTATCCTACCAGATGTGAAACATGTATGGTTCCATCAGATCAGAATCTGATGACGAGAGTAAAATAAGTAAATCTGAAGTTTTCGAAAATTTGGCCAATAATTGAAAATTACTATATAAATATTATTAAAAATGAATTCAAGAAAAATATAATAAAGAATTATAATGTAAAAAATCAATCATTACATTTCATAAAGCGACAATTGCTCAACATTAGACTAAAGAAACATTCTTGCAATATTTTGAACATATACATGCACCGACACATAATCGCCAGAACATTCAAATAATCAAAATTATGTACGAAATAATTGATTGGCCATAACAATAAAATCGAAAATGTAATTAAATAAGAAATATAATTCGAATAAATCATTTGTAATAATGACCGATTTTACTATAGGGAATTCTCGTTGTATTATTCGCGTGGAAAACGCCTCCAAAATAAAAAGTCTTTGTTTATGTGCGACGTCATACAGCGCGGTGCTCAGAAGCAATTTACAATGACGCGTATAAAAATATATGAATTACGAGTAGACCAGCGATTATAACCAGAGGCGCGTTCTCGCCAAGTCTCGAAGAACGCAATAATTTCTTCGCTGTGCGAACAAAATTTTCTTTTCGAATAAATATTTTGCAGAGGAGACAAATCATTTTTCCGTGACGTAGGCAAATGATATAATAATATATATGGTACACAACACTTAGAGAATTGTTCCATTTAAATTAAAGCGCTGAATTCCAAGCGCAGTAGCTTTTTTTTTTGGTCGATTTAAAACTGATTTGTATAATAAGCGTTTGATTTATTATATGCAGTTATTCTCATTTTGAATTTTTATATTCTTATTGATTTTATATGTGATTATTTAAAGAATTTATTTTCGCGTTTTTTATTCTCTACCCACACTTTTCGCATTCCACCGAATTAACGATGATCATCGGTGACAGAAAATAATATGAAATCGTCAATTATAGTATAAAATAACAGTATTAATTATTTCTAAATATTTATAATAAAATATAAAATGATAAATATTTACTTATTGTTTCAAAACGTTAGTCGTTGTATATTGGTCATTTTCATGTATTTTAAATCAATTTTGACTATCAAAACAATTTTATATTTAACATATCTCATATTTAACATTTATACTTTTATACATAATGTGATTTTTAATTAACATTTTTTTAAAATTATTTTTCAAAAGTTTTTTCAAAATTTATGCTTTCTAGTGTTTCAATTTTAAATTTTATTTTCATATTTTGATCGCTTATGAATGGTCGAGTATTTTTATTCTAATTTTGAATCTTATTACAGAATAAAATCATTTGAAATGAAATGCAAAAAATCACTTTCTGAGTATTCTTTTGATTTCAGCAACGTCAATGTTGCAGTTCAAATGCAGTTAATAAACTATCAGAATTCAATGAATTTTTACATTATCTTGTTCAATCTGTCATTATTTTCACAATTTTTTAATTCAACGTGATATTTTCCTCTAAATTTTGTATTTTCACCAAATTTTTGCGTAAATCGATTTTGTGCTGTTTTAGTTTTTTGAATATTCCCCCTAGATAGACGCATTGTCTCTACAATATATAATTATAGTTACATCCTTCAGTTTAAAAATGCGTAAACCTACCAAGGGGTGCCTAACCTAACCTACAACCAATAAGCAATTACTACAATGTTAAAGGATGAACACGGGTACTTTGGGCAAATGCATTATGGCCACATTCGTTGCTCTACATTTTTTATTTGAAGCATTTTTTCGTAGGATTTGTATTTTTGAAAATAAACTCAAAAAACTAAAAGTACATTTCCACATGAAAAAATTCATTTTTTTTATTTCTTACTGTACGATATATCTAACAACCGAGTTACACGGATATTTATAAAAATTCTCAAAAGTAATTAGTGAATCGTCTTAAAAGTCTTAAAAATTCGTTAATTCTTAAAAAACTTGTGAACAAAATCGATGCAGTGTTATTTTTTCAAATTGCCCTTCATTAATTTCGGAATTCAAATACAAATAAAATGATGAATTTTATTAAAGCCAATGACAAGGTTTTGTTCATTTAAAAAATGCACTAACTTATTCCATATTATCGACGCATAAACTATAATGAAAGTCTTCACTATTTTCTAATCCCCATGGATCGTTTTGCAGAGGTAAATTGACAGCATCCCGCGCGCATTGCCGACCGTTCAGAAAATAGGTCGCAGCTGATGCAAATCGCGGAACGGGCTGTTTATCGCCAAAGTTTCCGATAAAAGTGGACGGCTGTAATTATTGTTAGCCACGTAGTCCACGAGCTTGTTATGACGTTTGTTATTTCGCAACACTGAGTTACGGCCCTCCTGGTCCGTTATTATGGCCCGCCGTGAAAGACGCCGGCAAATCATGCCGAAATGACGCCTGACGTCAAAGTCGCGGTTTCCCGCTGGGAAACTTTCTTCGACGACCAATAGACCGTCGCCTAAAATTTGATTTTCTATTGTGTTTCAGTTAGAACTTTTAAGAATCAAGTATAAATGTTACAATGTATTTTACCAATGTATATATATACAAACCGGATTTCTAAACTTATTATGCAGGGATAATTTAAAGTTGTCAGATTTTCACACCTCCATCTTCTGCATGACCGCGTCACATCCATTTTTCATTCAGTATATATAATGAATAAATAAATATAAATTTGTAATAATCGACGATAAATGTTGCCTAACCTATGATATATCGCAAAAAAAGTTCACTTAAAAGGAACTCCTTTGGTTGATACTAAACTTTAACGTAAACGTAAAACGTAAACTTTGATCTCTAACGCGTGTACAAGATGATCTTAAAAAATCCCTTTTATCCAAGTGTTATTTATAATAGTATTGTCTTTATCTCCGTAGGCGCATCAATTAATGCATCGAAGAGTATTCAACAGCGTTAATATTTTCTCGGTGCAATATTCTCAGCATTCTTCTCTTCGAATCGAAATTTCAAGTACCTACTGGTTCATATGGGTGCAACAGGGCCAAGATAAGGGAATCGCGAATCAATTGTAAGACGATCCGCAAATTCGGGAGATGGTGTTGAGACACGAATTAGAAACATCCTTCTCGAATGTCCTATTGGAGATATCAGTGTTTAAAATGCAAACGGATCAAATAATATCAATTTATTATCATTGCGTTTATCGATAAATATTGATACAGTTCGATTAATCGTGTTTAAATTTGATTTTTAACTTATCGATATACTTATTTGTCGATAAAGAAAATTGATAAGTTTATTTGTCAAATTATCAACACCTCCAAGGTAATCGATAAACGTATAAACTTAGCATTTATGCGATAAACTTTTTCCTGCTTGATCGATAGTTGCAATTACTTCATTAAAATGATATGCAAGATATCAAACTGTCGTTGGAGATCCAGAATTAAACTTGGTTAATAAATAATGAAAATGATATATATTATTGAATAGATTTAAAATATGAAATGTGATTATTATCTCGATTCACCTTCTAGCCACATCGCCACTAAAAAAAATGACTAAACATCAAGAGAATCGAATCGCGTTTCGTTATCTTTTGTTTCCCGAGTTCTTCTGAGATTAAATCAACGCTTTAGGTACTGAGACTGTCCTAGAATACTGTACATGGACCACCTCGGAATAACATATTCTCCACGGGCAACATTACGAGTCTAATACATATTTCACACAATAAGTTCTTGCGTAATTCGATCGGGCAAAATGACAACCCGGCTTCGACTCTTTTACCGCCACGAGTACATAGAAAGTGCATCGCCTCTGTAATAATCGTTTTCTCTTTCCTCGTCTTTCAGTAAAAGCGATCTCTTATCTTCCCTCGTCTTTGCAGTGCTCATCGATCCTGCCGGCAAACGGAACGAAGAGTTCTGCTCCGGCCTATCCCAACAAATTGGCTAATCTGTCGGCCTGGAAATGGATTTGCCAACGTCATGCTCGACTCTTTGTGCGACGATGAGAACAAAAAAGTTTATTTTTACGCTAAATCGAAAGTTGTCATTTTTAAAGATGTTTGCTTTAAACGCGTTTCCAGTGCATTCATCAAAAGGAGTTATTGAATTCGAGCATGTGCCTCGATAAATCTGAGCCAATTAGCTTCTTTCAGGTTTACTTCGGATCTAAATTTAGGGATATATCTGAAGGCAATTCATTGTACATGCGATGAGTCTATGAGATAAATGAATGTAGGAAAAAACTTCACGCGGTAAGGAAAGAGGATTATAATTGACAAATTACACTGATTGCTTAATATTGACTGAAAGCTTTTAGTATGTATTCCATTTTTTAACATAAAAGTATTTAGAGGTCAGTTTTTACTTAAGAACTGGTCCATGCATTTGTAGAGTGGAACGGAACTGCCCTGTTATGATGAGATTGTAGATTTCATTAATACAATCGTATAATGCCCATCTAATAACTTAGATGTTCTGTAGGTGTTCGAAGGATGTAACGAGATATCATGTGAGGACTTGACCTTGACAACATTTTACGCTACATATCAGACGGCGTTCATCAGACAAAGATTGAAAAAAAAATGCACAATGTTTAGGTTGATCCGCTCCATCGCCGATTTTTGACGATTTAATTTAGAACTCGTAAATAAGATGTGCAATTTATTTTTAGCAGAAATTGCATTTCCATCACCATTGCGTTCGTATAGGTCGGGTCGCTGAAAATTAATGGATTCGAAGGCGAATCATCGTGGACCACCGTGGTGAATATGATTCCATGTTTTCTAAACAAGAAACCAGAGAACATCGAGGTTGTCCAGTTGTTACCTAATGGTAATAAATGGCGTTGGTGCCTTCTAGCCGCGCAATTTATCGTTTAAAGACAATACGTCTCTATTTCATTCGTCAGCATTGGAAGGGACGGAGACACGAGACATAAAAAAAACTGACCAGTGTTAATATAATATAATAAACTGCGTAACGTTCACAATCGTGAATTCACTTTTTTGTTAGTCATCGAGTATTCTGAACTGAGATACGATCAGCCATAACCAAATTTACATTATTATAATGTCGAACTGACTATTTTTGTCCAACTCCTTTTAACATCTTGGTAAAATAGCAATTAGTTAATTTATTATTTTCGTAAATTTAAAATATTAGTGATTATTTTTCTATTTAACTAAATTGATTTCCAAATGTACATTTGATACATAACAAATTTCTCGAATCAAAGAACAAAATAGCATGTTAACAAGGCTGAGAAGTTGACACGACGGAAACTATATTGAACTTTAATAAGGCTGTTGAGAATGAAATATTATGCATACGAATCTTATTTCCGCTTGGGTGGTATCAGATTAGAAACGCTTCCGATATCCGGAAGTATACTTGGACGTGCGGATATACATACAAATAAACATACATATGCGATACGTATGCATATCAACGCATACAAATATATATATATATATTGTTCGTTATACGGAAACTACCATAATTTAGTTGTATCGCACATTTGAAAGGCTAAGGCAGCCTCAGGGGTAGAAACCGAATGGGATCTAGCAGTCAGGGCGGTCGCTTTTCTCACTACTCCGACATCACGTCCCGTGCACTTAAAATCGCTTGAGATTCTTGCATTGTCTATTATCTTGAACGTTTAGCGAAGTTAAAAGCCTTGGTTGATAAAGATATTTTCACAATGATCCAACAAAATATCACTCTGGGGCAGGTGCAATCGTTCGCAATGTGCACGAGAAAAAAAAGGTTCCAGCGAAAGGTTCCAGCATCACTGTAAAGAATTTCTCAATAATGAACCGGTGAAAATGGAATCAGGACCAGTAGACCTCACGTGTCTCATCAGACGTAAACGAAGTAGATGTAAAAATGTTTCGGATATTTTCTAATAAATTATGACTATTGTTGATCATGTTCAGTTGCAGTACATTAACCAGCCATGCTTAATGTCCATGCACTGATGTGATAAACTCGAAGATCAATTTTTATATAAGTAAAACAACAATATGTACCAGAGTCTTTTAGGCTTAGCGGTAATCATGAATCAAAAATGTTAACTAGATGTATATTTGATCTGATCCTCATAATAAGGAATTTGATTTAGCCATTGAAAAAGGTCTAGTCCATCATCAATTTTTTTTTTTGTTATTTTCGGCACATCAATCATCAAGGTTCAAAGCCAATAAATATTTCGTGCAAGACGCAATGCTAATATTAATCTATAACTGATCGAATAATACATTTATCAGATCTAATCATTTGCGTCATTAATAAACGATTGTCATTCGCCCGAAAATTTATTAAGCGAACGAATAAAAATCTCATGGGAATTCGTAGAGTATTATTCCATACATCATAGATGTATGGAATAACCCGATGACAATTCATGATTCCAAACAATAATATAGCTCGTGCAGTAATTGTTTATAAATATTTAGGGCTAGGCTGGAGTAAACGAGAGAAGGTTTGGTAGATGTAGAGATTGATAGATTAAGTCGAGCACGGCCGTGTTTCAATGGCGCTTTTGTCGAGCATATTTTCGATTGATGGCTTATCGATTCTTGCATCACCTATCAATTATTTACTTATCCGTAGCTCGGCGGCTGACTCATTGCGCAAGTCGTCGAATTTTCAGATTCCTGTTGCCAAATCCAATGTTCTCGGCCGCGAATTTTGCAATTCGCTATTACGTTCAACCTCTCGATAATTTCGTGGTTATTTCTGATAAGCCCGGGTTAACGGGAATGGGACGAAACGGTCCCACATGTATCAAACTTTGATTGGATGTAAGTATTGGCCAATCGACAATCCCTTGGATATGTTCCTGAGATTTTTATGCTCTGTCTTGAGGCATAATTCTTTTTCAATTTGAGACAAAAAAAAAACAGTTACCAACTTAACAGTCCTGAAATCGCGAATCGAATGGAGAAGCCCTCAATCGGGTCATAAACGTAATAACACATCAGTTCGAGCGTGCCATGTAGGAACAATGCAATGTGCAATTACCGGGTGCAACGTGACCGTACGGTTATCGGATCGCAGTGTGCTTTTTTCTGGTACAGTGTTCCGCGTTGCGGCGATTATTGCCGAATGTAACAGTAACGACTGCATTAAATGGGAGGAAGTCGAGCTTCTATTCGGTCTTGTAAACTAATCAAAAGCGATACGCGAAACACTTAATTGCGGAAACTATTACATACTTCGCTTTTATTGCTTGTACACCATCGTTAGAAAGTATACATACACTGGTACGGAATAAAATGATAAATATTTAATCGAGATGTAAAATTGTTTATCGCCTGTGTACCTAGCCGCGGAATTTCAGAATGGATTCAAGCAATTACGGATGATGAGAGGTATATATTTCTAAATGGAGTTTTAAAGAGAAACGATCAATTTGATTTCACGCGTTACGTATATAGTTTCGACGTCTACATTTTGTACTACTCTTAAAGATGAATAAATAAATTAAAGTGCAATCATCAGTATACAAAAAAATAAAATCACGAAGCTTTTTTAAATATTTGGTCGACAATGTTGATCGAGACTAACGAAACGGAAATTATGCTCGAGTTCTGAGAAACCTAATATATAACCACTTCGTATTTGTGAATTGATACAAGGCTCTGAAATTTATCCCCAATCAGCGCGGCGTAATCGCAGTAACATTTCCTGTCGCTGAATGTGGCAAATGCTTATGTGCTAAAGTGTGTGTTTGCACTGGCCGTCACGCGTGCGGTCGCGATTTTTTTGCCCCATAATCAAATTTAAGTCTCAGTTTTCGACCAAGTGTTTCCAGATCGATTCACATATTACCGCAGTCTAGGTTGTAGCGGTTTTTTGCTCATATGACTGCTTTTCAGTTATAATATTATATTTAAAATCATGTTTTTCTTTTTAATTGGTTGTATTGTTTCGACATCAATCGCTCATTTCCCAAATTCATCTCTGCCTCGGGTGGAAAATCATGTATTTCTTGAAATTCAACAATTATCCAAACGTAAAATAAGATTCGCCCTGGACGAAACGCCCAGTGTATATCTAAATGCCTGTACTACAGTCGACTCGATTTTTCCTTGAATGAAGTTGGCTTTTGTGAATGAAAAGTCTCCGCGTTTTCCGTGGCGCCAGCTCAGACTCCATTTCGGTAATTTATTTCGCGTTTCGGTTATGCGCTTTCGGAGAAGAAAGCCGAGAAAAAAGTCTTCCTCGTCGCCTTTTGTGACAAGAACGACCGAGATCGAAGAGACGTAAAACGTCTCTCTGGGGCAATTCCGGTTTCATTTCGTCGCATAAACTTCCTCCTCGCCAGCTGCACGAGGTGGATGCACCTACTTACATCAACACATAACTGGGCTTCTCTTATGAGGCCGAGGACCTTTTGCCCGAGAAACGACATATTTACAAAAAAAAAAGGAAAAACAAAGAAGGAGGAAAAAAATTCGACGAAAGAAAAACTCTCCGGGACGCGCGCAATGAATTTACGGCACGGATAAAAATACGTCTTATTCTTAGATATTCGGTATTTTCAAGCGGAATCATGGTTTCCCTCTTTGCATGTTTTTTCAAATGCGGCCCGTGGAAAAATTCGTCTTTGTCGAGCGATTATAACGTAAGGTTATTACGGTGATAATTGATCCATTAACTGAACTGACATTTCGTGTCAATTACCAAGTGATGGTTGTTCATCCCATTTATATCCGAATTCATCCAGTTTGTTACGATTGGTAAAAGTTATGTCAGGAGATAGTATAGAATTGCCAATAAGTACCATAATCCCATATGTCAATACATATTTCTACCTAATTATTAATATAGTTTATGTAGTACCAGAATAAAAATTAATCGACTATTTCCGTCAAATTTCGGCCGGATTCGACCAGCTTCTTCATGCTGATATCAGCTTCACCATATTTAACATTTTCTATCAGACACGAGTATATTTTTATGAACTAATGTCAATATCTCCACAATCTATCTATATTAAGTGGTATATACATATATATGGAGAACAAAGCAACGCACTAAGGTAGCTTATCTTTTGCGCATGCGCGTCTTCGACTCGGTTCATTTCGTGGAGTGTACAGACTCGAGGCCATTGTTGCCAGATCTACAGGTTACATATTCTGTAGATTTGTACATAATATAATAAGGGAGGTACAACAAGGCACATTTGGTGGAGCGTGAAATGTCATCTACCAATCACGGACGTGCGGGTTTTCTTGAGCGAAAACTTCAACTTCTAAATATTGTTATAAAAATAAACAATTTCCTAGTTTTAGGGGCTTTGTTATAAAGATTATTCTGACTGAAAGATTACAGACCACATTGTTTACACGTACCCGGTACTTACTGAACATAATTTTATTTATTCGTACATACTCTGATATATGAAATTTGCAACGTAAAGTCTGAAAACCGAACATATAAGTCAACCAATGACAGCTCTTGAAATTAATGTGAACATATTAAACATACGTGCAGTTGGATTGAAATATTTCATAACATGTATTACCTTTAATATAAAAAAAAAAATTGTACAGACCGCCATAATTACCGTAAAATGTTGAAACACATTTATTACGCGTTTATTGCATTTATATCATCAACTCGCATTCCTACTAGAAAACTAAAACTCGTTTCATCATTCATTTATATGTCGTAAATATTTTATATTTTCACATAAACACTGAATATTCGCACAAGTCTCTTTTCATTCATTCGGAATTCACGAGAATGGGGATGGGTGAAAATATGTCTCCCAGTTATAAACATTTATTTCCTAATTGCAATTAGGAAACAGTTTTATGGCACGATAAATAAAGTGTATTTACTTTCGCTGTGCTTGTAACTCCAAGGTTACTGCTTTCAGTATTATGTTTATTATTACAATATATTGTTTTCGGTATACTGTTGTTAATGTACTGTATGATGGGGTATTGACTTTTTTATTTGTGTACTCGGAGGAACAAGAATCCAGGATATTTTACAGAACTTTTACTTAAAGTTAGAACAAAAGAATAAAATTACAGTATTTCCCGTTATTCGTATTACAGTTTCATCGACGGTCTTAAGAATATCTTGTGTGATAATCTGTAGTTATATGCAATATACTTTTGTATTTTTTTTTTCGAATTTTATGCAATTTGTACCTGCTTGGTGACTCATATTACGGGTACTAATATTCAATAACTGTGTTATTTCTACTTATATAAGGGCAATTTGCGTTATAAGTGCCCTGGTACCCACTTTACTACAGACTGTTTAATCAAAGAAAAAACAATGGAAGTTAGGTGCGTCACAATTGTAGTGGAAATCACCCAGCAAATTATTCTCGTTAAAATTCATGAAACAGTATTATTAAATAGAATAAACAAATTTATTAATATACTTATTCCTGAGCATCAATTTGGATTCCAAAATCATGGCACCATTAAACAAGTCAATAGAATAACATGTAAAATCATAGAAGCTGTTGAAAGAAAGAAGTATTGCTCGGCTGTGTTTCTGGATGAAACCCCCAAGCATTTGGCAAAGTATGGCATGAATGAGGGTTTAATAAAGAATTATAAAAATTATACTTTTTGTTATTTTGACAGATTCGACAGATTGTATGAATACATGGAGTTAAAAAAAAATGCGCTAGATGTCTCTCATCATTGTTCACGCGAGTGACAAGAGACATCACGGCTTCAATATAAAAAAAAATCTATCTAGAAATTGTAGGGCGTATAAGACAGGATCCTACTTCAGTAGCCTTACTGATGAGTCTAGTAGTAGGACCGAGACGAAACGCCAATTACCATCTTAAGGTGGTTCTAAAGTAGAACAGTTACCGACAGAGCTTTTCAACAATAAAAATATAAATAAAAAAAGATTGAAACTTTTTTTCAAAGTTTGGGC
>JAPYZR010004842.1:0-11618 GCA_030522945.1 Trichopria nigra
TCTGGGATCCTTATGGTCTGAAACGTGGACATTTGATGAAAAAATAGGGGGTAATTTTTTTTGCCGACATGACCAAATTCAATACTTCGTCCGACCTACTACGGTGCGGGTCGAAGTAAAAGACACAAAGGTTTGAAAAGGTGTCAATAAATGTGTTTCATATTTTACAAACCATGCTGGTTTAAATTTTTATATTCGAAACGTGCCCATCAAGTACAATTTTGATAATTATGTAACATTTACGTAACAACTATGTAACAGATCTTTCAACAATTAATAACACTTTTTGCTACAGCACATTAAAAAAATATATTTGTAATTATTTCCGTTTGTGATCTCAATCACTCGTCATAATTTATATATCAAAAAATCATAGTGATACATTCTGCACATGAGATGGAAAAATGTCCCTTGACTTTATGTTAATTAAAAAAATAACATTGACTCCGTCTTGCATCAACACTATAAGTTCGGGAAGGTCTTGTATAAATAAGATTGTTGTCTCTAAATATATTTTCCATAATATCCCGTAGCACAAACAGTTTTATCCAAATCAAGTGAATTTTAGTATTTTCGTTTGACATTTTCAATGCGCCATTTTGAATATGTTCATTTTGACTTGAGATTAGTGACCTACACCTTCAAGTGTCGAGTTGCATCAAAATCTAAAGAATTAAGTATTAGACATAATTAATAAGTTTATTATCCCCCTTATATATAAATTCACATATTTAAAAACGAAAAAACTTTTTTTTTTTGAGACTGAAAGTTAAAAGTTCCGTGAATTTGCCTATTATAATATATGTATATTGCAGGAAAAAAATTTCGTTAACTTTTATGCAAATAAAACTAAAATATCCGGAATATGTGGGGAAATTTGGACGATGCTCGCCGATTACTTAAATTTTATGTGAGTATCCTTTATAATGAAGGTTTTGGATCTTTCTAAGACAATACACATAAATATGATATCTAATATCGTTAAATGGTAATGCGTATAGTGGCTTTCCTGTCCTGAGGGGTAACGTGTAAATGATTGATGATTCAAGAAACTTCGAACGATTTTTTTTTTTTATAAAAACACGATTTTTTTTCATCCTCTAAAGTTTAAACAATTGACTATTAAGCTAATTATTTCGAATTTACCAGTCTCGTGCCGAGTGTATTGGACTATGGTTTGGAATTCGGTTATAAATTATCGAATGGATCGTACACTGGCCTTCTTGGGAAGATTCAACGCAACGAAACTCAAATTATGCCGAAGACAGGTATATTCGTTAACTGGCTAGACGTTGTTGACTACACAATGCCTTTATGGAAAACCAGGTAAAGGTATTGTCTTGATTTTTAAACGTGAGTACCAGTACCGGCGGCTGCGTTTTTATCAAACCTGATTAGATGTTTATCAGCAAAAACATTCATGAATATACACTATAGGTTTAATTATTATTAAAAATATTTATTGTAAATGAGTTATTAATTAATTTCTACGAATACTTCTTTTACATATAGGTATAGACTGTTTATAAAACCTGAATGGCAGCACGACAGCAAGTGGTTGTATTACTTGTTCACACCCAAATTATGGTACTCGTTCGTCACAATGCTATTTGCCCTCGCTATAGCTGGATGTATATCCCAAAAATGTTCTGCTGAAACATACAGCCTCAGAGAAAAATACAAGTTTGCCTTAAGCGACTATATATTTTACATGGTAGCCACGTTATGTTGCCAAGGTTAATATTTATCGATACTTATTTTTATAATTGTATTGAAACTCTTATTAAAATTGTATTTCAATAAGTTTTCACATATGTTTTCTGAAACGCAAAATCGTCATGAGCATGTCTTCAGATAGAGTGCATTAAAATCCGGAATTTAGAGTTGTTTTTTTACGATTTTTGTTTTTCTTTTTTCGAAACATTTCATCTTTTTGTAATAAGGATCAGAATGAAAGCTTGAAATTCTTGAATTGAAAATTGACCACTGTGAATAAGACAAAAGTTGAAATTTGGAATTTGTTTTACATGAATCAAAGGTTCGTAAACAGTTGTACATGTCAATAGAGTACAATATAATAGCAAAAATTTACTAAAATCGTTGTGAAAATGGAATGTACAAGAGCTGTACAGGCGTGCCAAATCACACTTCAAATGACGATCAAGGGTACGTTAACTGTATATAACATAAGAGTGATTTGGCCGCTACGTACATTCTGTGTACACTCCGATTTTTACCAGGGAATTGTAGTTTTTCAAGCTCTTGGTTCTAAGTTCGCGGTTTTTTCTAACTCCATGTAAAAATCTGAAGATTTAATTTCTATTTGTATGATATTCTGAAACTTAATTCGTGTGACCGTGAAAATCAAATAAAATGAGATTTTCTTATACTTTTTCATCTCCCAGGTAAACCAAGAAGCATTCAAGTACCAGAAATAGGATTAAGAATGATAGAGATCGAAGTATTCGTTTTGGACTGAAACGAATACTTCTCTATCATTCTTAATTCTATTTCTGGTACTTGAATGCTTCTTGGTTTACTGGGCTGCGTACGCTCTAATACGCACATATTCAGCACACACTGTACATTGTGTAAAATTTTGTTATCTATATAAAAAATTAATATAGGAAAGGGTTTTCTTAGTCTTTACGTAAATCTTCCTTATAATGATCGTGATGGGTAATTTGTCGTGTTCTTATTCGTGTTCAGTGATGAACAAGATATAAAAAAATATAAGTATACTTATTCAAATGATTGAATAAAAAGTCATATCCCTTTGTAGAAACCTGTCCAGTTTTCTGTTACACTGTCCAGTTACCATATACCTTTAACCTTTAACATGGGAAAAAAGCAAACTGGATAGAAACTAGCCAAAAGCTGGACTCATTTTCTACTAGGGATTTGTCGAGAATTGTTTTTATTAACATTTTTCTAAATATAATTTTTAGGTTGTGTTCCAGATGAATTATACAGTAGATCTAAACTAATATACATCGTGCTCAATCTGTTTTCATGGACGATCCTCATTGCTTTCAGTTCAAATGCGATTTCTCGCATGATGCACAAAACTTTCTCGAAACCATTTAAAGACGTTAAAACATTGATCCAGAATAGCAAATATTCGATTCTCGCGATACACGGATCGATGGTGTATGATCAACTGAAGGTAATACGAATTTTTATTTTTTATTATAGACTAAGATTTCTTTTCATTTCATTCCCCGGCGAATTGGAATTTGTCATCAGAAAATGTATATATTTTTAGTTACCGCCGTACGCTTTGAAACATGAATGAGTGAGGCAATCGTTTTCTTGATATTCAGAAGGAAGCTTTTTCCCATTTTCGTCGTCTGCACGATCACAGTCGTCTCGTGTATTATACAAAAGGGACAGAGTTATACGAAAAACTTTGCTCCCACACAAAAACGAAATTCGCAGTTTTCGATTCGGAAGATCGGCAAAAAGCAATGGGTAGCAACTTGTGCGCAATGCGGCCAATCGGTTCGTCGTATTACGAGATGTGGATCACTTCAGCAATCAAAAAAGGATTCAAGTATAAACGCTCTTTCGATATTGGGTAATAATTTTCGTATTATATCTACCAACAAAACTTAACTTAAATTCAAAAAACGTAAGCCATGAACTTAAGGAAACACGCACTGGTATGATTTAAAATTGTTAAGTGATGACAGAGACGACACTTTGAACGAGATTGGTCGCTATAATTTTAGTCGAATTTTATTGCAGAATAAAAATTGGACATTGGACTCATTTTATTTTTATTATTTTACAGGATCTTGAAACTTCATGAAGTTGGTCTGGTGGATGGGCTTAAAGAACGTTTTTTAACTATGAACAAAGAAAGCAAAGAAATTACCTACAAATCGATAGATTTAACACAAGTGTACTGGATATTCGGTCTACTGCTACTAGGGGTGTCGTTTTCCCTAATAATTGTCTTGGTTGAACTATGGATTTTCCGGATGGGCGAAAATAAAATTAAAGGAAAGCAAAAAATACATGATTTTATAAAAAAGTAAATAATCAATTACATACATTTACCATACATATCCCAGACAGCACATGATATTGTCAGTATATGCTACTGCTGATATTCGGGAAACATCATTTTGATATACGTATAATATACTATTGATATTCGATGATATTCGACGATGATATATCCTTATCAATTCTTGACGCGTCTAGCAAACATTTTTTTTATTCATAGTATATCCTGTATGTCTTCAGGAGATTTCGTATCAATTTAGAATATACGGAGGATATCATGCGCTATCTGAGATATTTACCATGTTGTATTGAATATTGTACTAAAAATATCAGGATGAAGTAAATAACGAATCTTGTTCAGTTACTATAACAATTAAGTAGAGCAACGGTTAGAAATCTTGGAGTAAAATAATGAGAAAATTTATAATTTGTTATTATAGAGGGATTTCTCAGTTACGTCCATAAGTTAGGTTTAATTCAAATATTTTAATGCAATTAATTTATAAGTTGATCCTTTATTAATAAGTTAATACTTTTCACAAATATAAAAATTGTGTGTAAATTATAATGTAAACAACCTCTTGGGTTACGGATCGAAGTAATTTGATTGAATAAAACTTTTTGAAGAACATATTGCGATTCAATTAAAGTATCATTCATATCCAAAAATTAAATTACTAATGCATACTCGTCCCGTATTATATTAAAAAATTTCTACGCTATATATATATATATATACATACATTACTCGGTAGAAATCTGTATATTTATATAAGAATATACATGTATGTAAATATTATATAAATACAAATATTATTATATATATAAATATAAATATAAATATTATTTATGACCATATAATTCTGTATATTTAAGTATACAATATACACATTTACATAAGTATCATACATCTTCATATGTAATGAAATAATTCTAATCGGTCTTCTTCAAATTCAAATATACAGTTGAACAGTAAGAAAAGCTACTCAGCAGCAGCTATCATGTTATCTAGGTCGTACTTGTCGAGGTATTTTAAAACGTTGTCTTGAACGACACAAGGGAGATACTTACGGAACATTTTCCGAAAACATTCCGAAACGTCTTGAATGCGATTAATTTCTTCCGTCACCTCTTCTAGAACGCTCCGCAAATCCTTTACAAACGGGCCAATCCTCGAATCGGAAAGCATCAAATCAATTTCCTCATCACTAGTAGTCTTGATAAAATAGTACAACTTCTTATGGTTTTTTTCGACCATAATATCGTACCATGTTCTACCATTAAAGATAGGTCTGTTTCGCAAATCTAAAAGATGTAACATACAAAACGAAAGAAAAAAAACCATATCATCCCTTGAGTTTATCTTTTCAAGTATGGATGAGTCAACATAACGACTCCCTGCCTCTAATATTGAAACGTGTTTTATGAAAAGTACCTCAGCTGACGAGTATAACGTATCAGAAATTTTGTCGAAAGGTGTTTGACCGTCGACGTCTAAAGCATTAATGTTCGCCCCATGTTTTAACAAAAAGGCTAATACCTTCCTGGTTTCATCTTGAAGATTCTGGTTAACAAATCGCGGATGATTCTCAATATCTCTAACGTTTTTTGCCCGAAAAGCTATAAATTTGGGTACTGTGTAAACAAAGAAACGATCCGAATAATCTTGTTCATCGAAGGTAATCAGTTTTTCGGCTGCCCAATGAAGAGGAGTCTTGAAATCCAAACCGTTGGTCGCATTGATATCTGCTCCTTTGTCCACTAAAAGTTCGGCCATCTTTCGATCGAATTTACGGTTTGGAAGAAACATGGGGCCGTTAAACACATAGTCTACTTCTTGGTAGCCTACGGTTGCCCCATGATCCAATAAAAACCTTGCCGTATTTAAGTCATTGTTCTCGATGGCACAATTTAGCAAACTTTGATTTATGCTATTTTTAGTGTTGACATTTACTTCGTCACTTACAATAAGACGACGGAGCATTGCTGTGTACTGTGAATAAATTTTCTTGAATTTACTCGTGGTCAGATGGCGTAAATGAGCACCAGCATTTACCAAAACCCCCACCACTTTACTATGTTTCATTTCTACCGCGTAGAATATTGGCTGCATATTGCGGGAGTTGCGATAATCGATGTCGCATTCGTAACGAAGTAACAATTTTATCATTCCGACGTTGCCGCTGTAGGCTGCATAATGTAAGGGAGTATTCGAATCCGTATCTTCAACGTTTACGGAACAACCCTCTCTCAAGAGACGTCTTGCGGTCATTACTTGGTCGTATAAAATTGCTAAATGAAGATCAGACAAGCCGTTCAGATCACTCTTATTCAACTTTGGCGTCAACTTCATCCGTTTTCGGCCTCTGGACTTTATTACAACTGCTGCCTCCAACTTCTTAAACAACCGTACCATGGTGCATTCATCTTTCTTTCTGGGTCGCGGCATCTTTACTCATCAAACCGATTGCAGTACTTCTTTACTTAACCCACCATTCAAACGCGTCTTCAGCAGGGCCTATCACCTTTATAAAAATAATACAATTACTTTAATAATGTACATTTAATTTAGCATGATAACAATAAAGCAAAACACTGAATAAAGTACAAAAATTAATTCAAAAACTTAAAAAACTATATTTAAACGCCTATACGCACAAGGTAGATATCCCGCAGTAAACGAAGAAGGATTGGAGAATCAGAAATGGTCAGAAATTGGATTGAAAATGATAGAGAAGTAGGAATCACATTCTTGAAAGTGAATGTACGTAGTCCTAGTGAAATACTCTAATCCTTTTTCGTTTACCGGGATATTAACGCATGTCATCGATTACAATATAGTGTATGGCGACAGTATGCAACGGTATGGGTGTATATATAATTGTACATACTGAATTTACGAAAACGATCATTGTTAATAGTCAAACTTTGCTTTCACGCTTATGATTTTCTGATATTAGGAATATCCATTAATTAATCTATATGTATAAAATAAAGTTATAGGCATGTAAGTTGACTTAACTTAGATCTGAATTGAATTTAATCTCAAATTTCTCGCTGAGGGGCACTTTTCGATCCAACCCGCGGTATGATGGAGAACTTGGGAAAATGTTCAATTTCAATTTTGAAAAAAATGATGTATACTCATATTGTGCATCCTATACAGGTATAATTGAAAGTGACTACAAGTCTTTCAATTTACAGAATTGATAGCGCCGAGGTTCCAGGACTTCCAGGGGGCGCCGAGCGGTTATTGATGACAGGAGGCCGCATGGGCTAAAACCCCTACTTTTATGTTCAATGAAAGCAGTGGTAATTGTAATCATGTTTCCATCAGCATGAGTTCTCGTACAGGCTCTCCTATTCCGGTCTTGACGTAAAGTTTTGTCTGATGGCCTATATGTGTATACAATCAATTACTTCGTTTGACGCAATCGCATTAATTCTCGGAATAAACAAAATTATCGCAGAAAAAAATGTTCGGACGGAAAACGGATTCGAACCGGGACGCCCGGTATCCCCGGTATGCAAACTATCGGACCTAACCTCTACACCCCAATAGACTATAATATGTAAATATAATTTACAAAATATAATCAAATTTTGTGGGACGAATATACTTATGAATTGAATTCACTGAAATGTTTTGTTCGGATCTCATGCATGAAATGAAATGCGATAATTTTCACTAGTTTTGTAATGTTATGCTTAATATATAGTATTGTTGGCACTTGAGTAATTTGAGGTGGGTCATGAACTAATTTTGTTTAAAAAATGATTGAAATTAGTGACTTTTATCGCGTAACTTAAATAAAAATCCCACCTCGCAAGCGCATTATATTGTTAATATCATTGATGGAGAATGGTGACAGAAGTTAACAAAAAACTTGGTACTTATTATGAATTTAATGTTATTGCAAGTTGAACTATCATTAAATTTACCTACATTATCGAACTCTTTTATAAAATATTTCACGTCATGGTTAAGAAATTCACGAAAAGAAAACTGTGTTTTTAATCATTTAATTTGTTAAAATAATTTCATAGATATTATATGTACCGAGTGAATTTCGTAATGAAAAATATTAATACATCTTGAAATATTAGTGGGTTCCCATTATGCGCCTGTCGATTACGGTACTGTTTCAAGTGAGCCTACTTATTAGAATGCTTCGGACAGCATGATAACAATAAAACAAAACATTTAGAGTACAAAAATTAATTCAAAAACGTAAAAAGCTACATTTAAACGCCTATACGCACAAGGTATGTCGCACTAAACGAAAAAGGATTCAAGAATTTATTATTTTACTTTTATGAAACACCCCATCGAAACAAATCATCATAAATAAGAGATATTTGAGACGTCCACACGTCTCTTATTATTCATCTTCCGGAATTTTTTTCAGTGCAATCTTGGCCAAAATTAAATTGATATAACAATAAATAATAAATCGATTAGAGGATTCAAAAAATAATGAAAGAACCATCTTTTTACTGCTTATTTAATCTATCATAAGTCAATTTTGAATTTGAATGAATATCCAGACAGCAAAACATCATGGGGTTTACTTCCCATTTTTTTTTTTTTTTTTTTCAAAAATACAAACCGTACGAAAAAACGTTTCAAACAAAAAAAGATGGAGGATCAAGTTATGTACAAAAAAGATTTTATACATTTTCTTCGTAACATCAACGGTAAAGAAGGATGGACGTGTCCTTCAATAATATTTCCATCCAACCCAAAATACACTTGTGTAGTTGGAGATTAAGCTAGTATAAACAAGAGGAGTCTATGGGACGGAGCACCCACGACAATACGAGAAGTTTAGAATTTGGAGTCAAGAGTGCTTTTTCATTTTTAATTGTAATTGTTAATTAAAAGTTTTTTGTTGTTTTCGTTCCATTTATATAGAATTTTTTTGGTACGATCGTGAAAATGACCTTGTCGACAATTTTCATAGTCACGTTCGTAATTAGCTTATCAAAGTACGTTTGGTGGGACCTAATCGGAACTTTATCAGCACCATGAAAGTCCGCAATTTCGACAAGTTGCCGGTGTATTGTCAAATTGCGGACTTACGCATGTTGTTTTGCTAACTGGATTTTTATTGATAAAGCAAAGTTTCAGTTTATTGATATAAATAATCGATATTATAGCTATATAAAACATCATCAAAGAGCAAATGATATTGACAAGTTGTAAGTTTTTGCGCAATTGCAATCATGTCGTAGCAATTTCTTACTTAACAATATCAGTACCACTGAAATGAAGTTTCAAAACACTTACCAGTAAACTTTACGTAAATATTGCTTTCTCGATCATCAACACTTTTCTTGACTAGCAGTTTCGATCTTGGCGTAGAACGCATTACTGAATGCATCGAATTATTTCTCCTTAACGAAGTCCCTTCGGTTTTCTTCGCAGAGGGCGCAATAAGAGAACTGGAAAGGGGAGAAGGGGTTAAAACCGATAAATAAATATAAGTTAAAACCCCATAAATCGTTTTTAATTGAGCGTTACACCCTTCCCTTTTCTGTGATACAATGAAAGTCAGGAATTTTGCACTTGGCATCGCCGTCGTTGCAGACAACATGAGAAAGGTTGTATCAATTATAAAATGGTTGGCCAAACAATACTTCTTTTCCATTAGTGAAACTGTCTATCCTTCCTTTTCGCTATATGTGCAGGACCTTCACATTTTTTATGGAAAACTATACGAAAATGTACTATAATGCGAGCAATAAAAAAACTATATAGGAAATAATACAAAAGTTTTTTAATAGATTCCTATATATATATATATATATATATATATATATATAGAAACACTGTATACAGTGTTTTCGCGTGGCCTGGTACAGTATCTTATCGTAGGGGCGAACCTTCAGGCCGTTTTTGTTTCTTTCATTATGTGTAGTTTTCCTTAGGGCGCACATGACTTCTCTATGTGGCTGGCCTCAAATCATCATAAATAAAGAGATATTTGAGACGTCAACACGTCTCTTATTATTAGCCACTTAACCTTCAGACACGAGGTTTTAAAGTTAATTCTGTGTTTTTGTCTGTTTGGCCACTTGATAATACGAAGTGTTTTAATCTTTTGTTTACGTCTACATTTTTTCATTGTGTTTCGACCCGTCGGCGTTGCCGGCTTAATTTGCACCTGTAAATTTGCCATCGTACTAAACGAAGAAGAATTGAGAGGCTCAGAAACGGAATTCAGCAGTGTCAATCTGAATTCATTTGAATTCTACAAATTGAAAAGAATTCAAATTTTCACTGCTGAATTCCATTTATGAGCCTCTCAATTCTTTTTAATTAACAAAGGTTGTTAATTTGTTGATTGAAACTGACTTCAATTACACTGCCACATAAGAGGCTATCGGGTGGTTTGATGGCATATCAAATAATGTTTCTTCTTGATGGCTCCGCAACGCCATGTATCTAAATTGGACGCCATGTATCTAAGGGGCAACCCAAAATAATGTGCCATAATTAAACAAGCAATCGAAACAGTTTTAACCGAACAAATACACTTGAAATATACTACTTATAATCAACGCGTACTGCAAGTCGTGAGTTTTCGAATCCCCATCGAACAATGTTTTTCCGAACTTGTATATAATGAAAATATTAATACGGAAAATAAATATTAGCGTCGGTTCCACGGTCGACGAGCCGTGCGTTTATGAAAGAGTATTTAAAGATACAGCGCGCTATTATTTCGCCGGGACCGATTGTGTTGGAACGACAGTGCGTGAGGTTGTGTGTGCTAGTTGGTTATGTGTTGTACAAAGTAGCAAGTAAAACTGACCTATGTATACGGATACTTAATTAACGCTTACTGGGTGCAATGGATTAAAAAAATAATCTTTCGAATTCGCCCCTGCGGCCTTCGGCGATTTCGCAATAAGCAGAATAGTTCCGAACGTTCCGAAGGATATGCATCAATTATATATATATATATATATATATATTATGTGTGTATAAATTTATTTATTTCATTATATATAAGATTTTGCTAAAATCTTTGGATCCTCCTTATAAAGGTATTATCAGGGTATACAATCGCGGATATCACTGAGTCAATCCTTAGGATATATCCTATAAGACGGAATCTCGCCGCTATCCTCAGGAGGATGGGTTCATTTCCGAAATGTTCAATATACCAAAAGGGTATATGACCGAATGTTCCTAATGCGGAATAATACGGAAAAACCGAACGTTCATAATCCCGAATATGAATAAACCGAATCGTCAAAATACCGAATGACTAAGTTGGTTTGAAGTAATAGGCATTGGCTTATATGACAAACTAAATGTGTTGCAGTTTGACAAAAATTAGTGGAATGCAGACACCTTTACGCTGGCTACGGTGGCAAAGAAAAAGTTTTTTTTTTGAGAACCAAGAATCTTGATGTTATTTTGGCTTCATCTATAGAGAATTACTTCGCCTGACGCAAGGCGGGCGAAGTATTGAATTCACCAACAAAAATTTTTCCGATTTTGGTGGAAATCTATTCGACCGATTTTTAAAATTGACCACTCATTCTCTTCGTCTATTCCTGGACAACATGAAGGTATTTTTTTTATTATCGTGTAA
>JAPYZR010004843.1:0-11617 GCA_030522945.1 Trichopria nigra
ATTTCTCGGTCGATCGCGCCTTTCAGGTAATTAAATTCTCCCATTCATTATTTGAACTTGCATATCCGTCTGTTTAATAAATAAATTGTGCATCATATTATTTAACCTTTTAAAAAACGTATTTTCTTTTCTCCCTTGTTCTTCGCTCGATCATAAACAATCTGGATAAAGCCTGACTGGGAATTTTCAGTTTAAATAGAAACATGCGTAAGTGTTTGACCGAAGCAGGGCATCGACATATTTGAAACATTATGGAAATATATTAGAATGTTTAGTACTGTCGTATGAGCAGGGTGTTTGTTATATACGGCAAATGGACGTTCTTCAACTCACGAGATTTTAATCAATTATGGACGTACATTGGATATTCATTTTACGTCCCTTAAACGAGTTTTCCATTATATTTTTGCACTTTGACACGCATTGGACGTCCATTTTATGATCATACAAAAATTATTTAAATGTAAAATTTACGTAGATTGGGGTCTTCATAAAATCCCCGTCTAGCTTTTATTAGAAGGAGTTTATAGAGGGCAATTCGGTATATTTTTTATTTATATCCTACAGTTCAATAAGTGAACCTAAAAAGTAAGATTTAGATAATAAGCTACAAGATAATAGTAACGGGAATACAATAGAAATATATGTGTACAGGGTGTAAACATGTCAACGGAATGCGGGCCATTTCAAAGCTAATATAATAATAACGATTTGGTAAAACTGGTCATGTGATCTGAGGTCGCGGGGCCCAAATATTATCTCATGTACCTTTTGTTGCATATTAATTATAGTACACTACGTCTTGCCGTGATTTCAGACCAGAAGGTGTAAATTTAGCAGTGTAATTCATAAAAAAGAAAAAACAAGAAAGCGTTACTTCATCAACACATGATTAAAGTACGTCGCTACTGAAAACTACTAGTGCGCAGTAGTAATTTAAGGCATTCGGTAGTAAATTTCTACAAGGGTACGTAGATAAATACACTTTATAAAATTGTGAGAGTGAATGTTTTACACATTTAAGAGTGAATTTTTTACAGGGTTGGACAAGGTCACCAGATAAATTTCAGACAATATCGACTCGGTTGTTTTTATCAGGGCTGGCTTATTTTCCCTCGACATAATATGCTTACAACCTGTAGAATATTACCGAGTCACATCGATTTCTACAAAAAACCGCGATTATTCCGCAGAAAATAATTCATAAACATCAGTATAGCAATGTTATACTGATGATGACCAACGCAGTAGTGACAGGCCTCCTTAAAATGTGTGTCGAAACTGGGCCAATTAAGGACGAAGTATAGCTAAATAAAAAACTAGAAAGGTAGAAGAGCAGAAGAGTAGAATTATTTTAATTTAAGTACACGGATCAATTGATTGTACTCTCACATGAGCTGTTGTTGTAGCGGTGAAAGCGAGATTCGTTATCGACGCTATCTGAAATCTGAAAATAGTACGCGCCCGGAAGTCCCGTCGAAACCGGATTCCGGGCAATGCACGCGCACACGAACGTGGATACCCAGTACGCACATATATTTACCGCACATATATATAGCGGTGGGCCCTGCGATCGATGGCGGAATCGGGGCCTTATTACATACGCACACGGTGCTGCGTTGCGGAGTAGCCTCCGGATCGTGCGAGCATCATGACGCTCGACTGAGCGTGTATCCCACCTGAAACGGAAGCGGCGTGTGTCCCCTTGCGCGGGCGGACAAGCCTACCGGAACACCGGAACCGGAAGGGTGCGGAACCTCCGCGTCGAATCGGACTCGCGCTGATTACGTCCTGATGATCGGACAGATTGGACCGACCGTCGTCACCAGCGAACGACATAGCCTTGCCATCGTCGGCGATTAGTACCGTTGGATGGCTCAAGATTTCGAAAATGTCATTTTAGATTACCACAATTTATATCAATTATAAGAGACACCATGAATCCAGTCTATTGGTTTTTCAAATTCATAGTTTTTCGCATGCTGTTAATCTACATGGGTGTTATTTCGAAAGAAACGATAAAAACCTCTCGGAGGGTATATACATATAATCTTTATTTCTGGGTAAATTTAAAATAAATGTGTTTATATAGTGATATCTCGTATATTCTGACATTAATGGAGATGATCTTATAATAGAATAAGGCCTCATCGTCCAGAGGCCTGAATCCTAAAAACCACAAACTTTATGTTTGGAATAGGTGATGACATAATCTTATGATATCTTTCCATCGTTTGGCCTAGATATTAATCTAACTAAATCTACATATTTCTAGCATATATTAAAATAAACAAATTTTATAAATATATCTTGGTACTATACGTATATAGACTCGTCCAGTAGTTATGATTTTCGGATATTCACAACACCCTGTTAACAGTTGCCCATGAATATAAATTTGTGAAAATTTGTGCTTTCTGATGAAATAGCTGCATCACCTAACTTATATCAACGTTTTTCAAGTCATTATCTTTACGTGGTCAATGGATATAGAAACACCTTCAAGTATTCACTTCTTCATTCTTTACCTTAAACAACATCACCGAAGATTGGGCGGCTCCATAGACGCCCAAATTGCACCATCGCGACCATAATGGACGTCCAATTGACGTAATGGAACAATGGATGTAAATAGTACACTACGTAACTGGACTATTTCAAATGCAAATTCAGATATATTCGGGATATGTACATAATATATAGTACAAGAAAAAACGACTGATAAAATACCAGTCGCCCGCACTACAGTGCATTTAAGCACTTGCGTGTGGTCTTGAATATAATCGTTGGTGTTTGTAAATTTTTCATATCATTTCTCATTGCATAAGTAAATAAGTACGAGTATATAAAATGTCGATAAGATGAAAATATAAGTATAATTATGAAACGAAATAAAAGAAAATAAAAATATTGTGTTTTCACACAAATAATAAAACACTGTATTATTTTCTTAATTAAATTTGTAATGAATATAATTACTGAATACTAAGCTGGAAAAATAAAATATGTTTAATTTAAATTATTAAGACCCCGTGTTTATAGCTGCATTCTCTAATTACCATTTCATACTTATTCCGTATAAATTTAAACAATAATAATCTAATGTGTTTACTTGAAAAATGTTAAAACAAAATTTATTAGCATAATATCGTTTAATATTAATGCAATATGTAACGTTCTTAGATATACATACCCATCAATTGGCATTGGAAGCGTTCATTGTATTTATGATCCAGTTTTCGTCCATCCGTCCATGTCTGTAAATTGGACGTACAGTAGGTGATGTCCAAATATGTACGAATAATGTAGCTCTCTCCAGGCTCACTATAGTCTATATGACGACCAACGTACGTCCAATTTTCGTCTATTAGAAAACTTATGTACGTTTACGTGCATTATACATCCACTGTACATCTGTTGTATATGTCCATTATACGTAAACAATGGACGTACTTGTGGTTCTTACGTGAGACTCGCTTACATTTAAAAAGAGCCCGCATATTCGAAATAAATTTCTAAATGTTTATGCGAGCTGGAAAAATGTTTTCTTTTTCACTGCGGAGTTCGACATTTAAACAAAATATAGATGTACCTTTAAACATATTAATTATTGCTTTTCGTATTTCATATCTGGTACCCATTATGGGGGTCACCTTTAATTATCCTCAACGCGGGATATTCGGGAGAAAAGAAAACCGCGGGTGGCGGTGGGTCTTATGTATAGGATTTTCGTAATCGAGAGCCATAATGGTGCACCGACGTTTCTCCATATACATATATGGTATATGGCATATGATGGCAACCGCGCGCGAACGCTGACTAATGATCGGGATTTAAACAAAATATTGTATCGCTACGGCGGAGAAAATTGCCTCGCAACCTACCGCATTGCGGCCTAAACAAGAGCCTCCATTAAGCCAAATGACTCGAGCGTGAACAACTTGTGATTAAAAGGGCGATTTATTATCCGCATACGCACCGTGCCGAGATTCCTCCTTCTATCCGTCAAACACGCTGACGATGCACTCAGTTTTCGTCTCACTTTCGTCTCTTCATTTTGCTAATCGATGCCTTGAGCCTTCGAGAAACCTCTCGATATCTCGAAAGCTGAAAAAAGGAAAGATCTCAACGTGCTGGTCAAGCAAAAATTTTGTAAAACTCTAAGTTAATATTCATGAATTCGATGATAAATATTAATATTGTAACTACCAATAAGAATTACAACTCGATAGAAGCCAAAGCAATAAACTTTAAAGCTCTTATAATACTTTTAGTCAATGTTTGTAAATTTTCGACACGCATTTTCCTGCTGTATATTTACATAACAAATCCAATATGTATATCAATATGTATGAACTTTTGACAATCATGTTTTAAAACCGGAGTATTTTCTTCTCATCTTGCAATCAATGCGACAAAGTTACCAACCATACAAAACTAAGACTCACCATTAAAAAATGAATTTAAACATTTCTGTTTTATTTAACTTTTTGTTTTTAATTTGCAAACAAACAAAAAAGTATTAGATATAATTTGGTTTCAGTGACACTGTATAATTCTTTCGAATGGTATTTCATGTTGTGCCCATAGGTTCAGAAACAATACATCTGTTCAAACACGAAAGCAAGCGCAGGTTTTGCTATTTTTTTTTTTTTTTTTTTTTTTATATACGGGCATGACTGCCCTTTAACAAGTGCCATAAATATTGCAACAATAGGTACGAGAGCTGCAGATCGACATTAGATGGCGCCATACTTACATTTTGTCGAGGATGTAGGAAACTGCAGAAACCCACATAGTACAGCAGCGGTCTAGAGTCGTTTCACCACCGGATAAACAACCTTTCCAAATCTAAACAAACAGCGTGGCTCATCTTACATATAGCGAACTGCTGCTTTAATACAAATGGAAAAATTGTTCAACCGCTGGGAATCGAACTCCCAACCTGCGACTTATTGGTAGTGAAGCGCGTTACCACCTGAGCTACCGCAGCCGCGGTGGCTGAAGCGCAGGTTTTGCTATTGTCGAAAAACATCTAAAGCATCCAGTAATGGACAGATGACAATTCAGCAACCTCCGTGTATAGTCCTTCTCAGGAGTGAGGTTATCTTCTTGTTCGTTACTTCATTAGATCATCACGTACGCTTCAAACACTCATATTTTATTACTTATCCAAATGCAGTCTTTTTCATCTGAATACCGGCAAGATATTTTCCTATTGGAATAATTTCTGATTTTATAGGAAACACTGGACCCCAAATGAGTCCAGTCATATATGACTGACGTGTAATACACAGGACTCTTGGTGTGCACGATTTTAATCGTCAATAAGGCAGAAATTAGCATAAAACATAATATTAGCATGAAGTTAAGGAATTTATGTTATTTCCTTGCCAATCGAAAAATCAGAATGTAATTCGCAATCCGCGACAGAAGGGTCGAAATTGCTTTCCATGGGAATCTCGTCGGGAACGGGCGGGTTGTAGCTGCAGGTGAACCCGTACGCTAATTAGCATCCAGCGTATACCGCGTCCTTACACGCGTGTATACCGTGTATACGTGTAAGTTATGGGTTATGGGAAATCTGAGCACCACCTGCCAAAACCCGAGCTCGACTCGGACGGGACACCGAGCTTCTCCGCGGTGGCGAACGGAGGTTATGGGAACTCGGTCTCGGGGCTCGGTAAATACAGTAATTACTCGCGGGGACACGGTACTTGCACGGGTACACGAAATTACACGTTTAATCGCGCGTCTCCATGCCCCTGTGTGTCACCGCTATGGAATATCGAAGCAACATCACGAGAGGCCGATATGAGCGTATGTACATCGTTGGCGACAAGACGTATCCGAGAATTTTCACTTTCTCCGTATATACGCACATTTACGTTTAATACATGTATATATATAGTACTTGTACACGTATCGCTCGATGCGTAAAGTACCTTTGCGAATTATCGCAATTACGCAATTGTCGTAATTCGCCGCTGAAGTTATCGTTTCGCCGTATTTGGGCGATTCCTCAGGTGGAAAATGACGTGTACTTATTGTTTATACGAGTTATTTCATTCAAGCACGAGGTTCTGGTACGCTAGCTGCTTATTTCTTATTGTGGGTTTATGAAATGCCTGGAATTTCTCTACTGAAAGGTAAACTAATTAATTCATCTGCTATTTCCACTTTGGTAAGTATAAAGTCGGAGATATTTTGGAATTGTTTAGTTGTATTGCCCATACACTTTTGAATAATTCTTTTCTATATTTCACAGAAAAGAAATTTTATGGGTGTAATTTTTAATGTAACTTTCATTTATATTTGCATTTCATCTAGTGAATTTACTGAAAACTATAAGTATAATCTCAGGACACTCACAAAAACGACGATTGAAGCGAATTTACATTCGTTATGGACGAATGACGTGACATTAAATTCTCCCCTATTATTTATGTACCGCAAGTCCAGAGATTGATGATCATTCACGACGAAGCTTCGGCCCATCTATCGTACCGAAAGAAATTTACCTCCACATTATCCGCGCTTGCGGTTAGGTTAATAGCACCGAATGATGCATATATATAGTAGCAGTTGCATGAATGAAAAGAGAATTCTCTAAAAATAGTAGCACCAAGTAATAACAAAGACAAAGGGATTTTACGAATGAATGATAATGGTCGGATACAGAATGAAGTAGGAGACACGCAAAAGAAAAGAAAAGATGAATGCAAACGAGGAGGGTAGACACACAGGTGCCGAAGTAGCCCTGGTAGAAATTAAGAGGGAAGGAAGGAGCAAATGGAAAGTAAAAGCATGGAGCGTTCGCGTTTGCTCTCACGTTCTTTCGGAAGTACCTTTCGGTCCCGAGCCATTTGTCAAGGTGACAGGGCAATCGCCACCCCCGCGTTTCTGCCGACACGTGGACATTCAACTCATCATCCACCTGTCGATGAGACGTCGATCGATTCGCATCGAATCCGCAATTCTGATTCCGTTACGTTCACGTTCGGCGGAAGCAACGGCTTCACGGTCTGAACTGCGTATTGTTGCACAATTATCATTGAAATTAATTCGTGATTTCTAACAATAATCATCCATGTTGGATGAAAAGATATCTGTAAAATACATATTAATCAATCCAATATCTGATTATTAATTTAATACATATATTGCATTCATCGTAATCGATATCATTTACGGTTGCAATTTTACATTGTTCCTTGTCAAAGACGTCACTCCAAAGACCACCGCGAGACACGATCATCCATCATCCCCCTACGTCATAGCGTTCGATTGCTCATTAATGACCGACAAGACAATTAATTTGCTACAACGAAATTATGATACAACGACCTCGTCATTGCCTCGTATCATGCGCATGCGGTGCGGTTCGCTTTTTAGGACGCTTTTTTGTCGCTCTTTATGAAACAACGTCGTCGGAAGATTCAGTCGAGCATCTCACTCCGTTTGTCGTTGGAAATGTGCCTCGCATTTACTTTTACTGTTATAGCCGCGATACATTCGCCACTCTTCTTTTTATTATTAATTAACCAAAGTTTTTTCCATTTTCTTGCTATTGTTTACAGTTAGGAAATGATGAGATCGATCTTTCGCCTGTACCGTCGAGGAGAACGGTGATTCGGCATGCGGCACTTTTTGTCATGCGCTTCTCGCTATCAAGAACTCTCTATTTTCTAACATTATAAAATGGGCAATAAAAAATAATTAATTTATTTACTGTTATCAATCTACCAATTGCTGAAGAAAAGTACACTTTTGAAATAGGATTCAAAAAATTCTAAATGATTTAATCTACGAATGATCGTCAAGCGAATTACGAAACGGCTCTCTCGTAATTAAGTTTTAGTCATTCCGGAACTTTGCGCTCCTCCGATTCTTTTGGAAACACGAAACATTCACACGGACGTCGAAAATTTTCTCATTTTTCCTCAAAGCATAACACAGCGGTCAATGCCATTAATCCATTTGAAAAACGGTCAGAGATTTTTGAAAATAGTCTGGGAAAATTTTGCATTTACCTGTAATTATATGTTATGAGTGATGCCGCGAGTCCTAAAACCTAATTGTAAATTCACCCCCGTCGCACGTATTGTCAGTTACGAGGAAGCGCGACCAAAAATCACATTCCAGCCACCACCCCTCGAATTAACGTCGTGGATAAAAGGATTCCCACACAGGGCGGCTCACGCAATCGGCACGCATGAATGCTCGATGCCTGTGGACAGTGATTTCCACCCTCCGCGCCCTCGCCCCCCTGCTTCCCTTCGCCCCACATGCGTCGCAGGGCAGATGGGGTTCTCACGACCCCCCCACCAGGTTGGCATGTACGTCGCTCGTAATCGAGGTCGATGATAATGCCACTGTTGCAACAGGCGAACACGTTGCCTGTTTTTAAATTACTGAGAAACGGGCAGTGATTTCACTTTTCAAGTTTATTCATAGATTTTTTTCCTTGATTTTTGTTGAGTTTTGTTTATTTCTTTATTAATAATTGGAAGCTTTGGTTTATGCATTGAAAATATGAATTCCTATAATCAATCGGACAATGTGACCACCTAATTTTGATCGATTCAAATTAAGCAGGTCAAAACTACGTAAAACGCGTAAAAAATAGAGCTTAGTCTGTATGAAAAATATGAACTTTTATATGAAAAACTCGCTATAATGAACCAACATAATTTTTCTAAAATAACATTTTTTTCGCACGAGCAATAAATTTCTGGGTATTGGGCCGGAAACATTTTTGGATATTCCATTTTTATGAAGAGAATATGTTTCTTTCTTCGAATTTTTATAAAAGTTTTTTTTTTCTACACGGAGAAAAATTTTCTTGTAAATTGTACCATATCAGATGAAATTTTGAGGACAGACTTTCGTCATGAGAAAAATTTCCATTATTTATGGTAATACCATTTTTTGGAATTTTTACTACGAGTATTGTAAAAATGGCCATTTATCATATCAATTTTATATTATAAAAAATGGCAGTTTTTTTCATGTGAAAAGTCTGTCCTCAAAATGCCATCTGGTATGGTAAAATTTACGAGAACATTTTTCTCCGTGTAGCTTACGACCGAAAATATAGAAAAAAAACGTAAAATATTTTTTACGCTAATTTAAATTGTGGATATTTTAATGATCATTTTCAAAATCAGCATATCAAAATATGGAGGAATTCCAAGAAATAAAGTATTGCGCTATACCTTTTTAGTTATAAAACCGCCTTCTGCGTTGGATATATCTCAATTGCTTTAATTTGTAATGACATCTGTCAGTTCTGGGACACTCTGTATATACATATTTCCGAATTGTTCTAAATTCATTTTTACAGGTAACAATATAAATATTCACAGTGACTGTATCATAATCGGTAAAAAAATTTGGTAAATTATTTTCGAAAAATAACTGGTTCCAACTTGTAGAATAGTAATATTGAAAGCTGAGACGTATTCAATGTGACGAATCAGAAATGTAAAATTGTAATTTCGAATATTGAACCAGAAATTTTGAATAGCTCATTTTAGACATTAGAAATGGAAGGAGTACTATATATATAAAAGAATAAGTATAATAAATTCAATTATCCTTCTATAACATATCAACATATGTAAATGAAGATACACCTATAATAAACTTTATAAAATTAATAAAATTGACTTTTAAAATAATGAACTTGAAATTTGTGGTAAACCACATTCCTCCAATCACATATAAATAAGAAGGAATTATGTTTTACGAAAGTCCATTCATTTCTGGTAGTTATATCACGCAACGTAAAAGCAATGATTGACGAAGTTTCAGTTTTATGAACTGCCTCATCCGGAACCTATATTTTTAATCGGTGTCGAGTAGGTATTTACGAGATCCCACGGGATTGGGGTGTTGAATTTGTTGGGCGTCGCGAAGAGAGAATTATGACAGAAGGATTACTACCCCGGAATACCATATGTCTTGTTGCATGATTTTGTACACCATTTACCATTGTTCAATATTCAAGGATACGAAGCCTAAAATGTAATGTTTCATAATATGTGCCTTCTTTTGAAAAGTATTTTTGTTATATAGAAACTGCCCCGCGTCAGAGTTTCGAAAGAAAAAACGGTTTCCAAAAATAATACTTATATACAAATTAAATACATCTCTTCAGTGTGTAGATAAAAAAATAATGTAAAACAATTCAAAAATTAAAAATGTCCAAATTTGATAAAACATTGAAAAATTGTAAGTTTTACAAAATAATAACATTAACATATTTTGTTGCATAAATATTTTCGGTAAGGTTAAACAATGATTCATAGTGGGCTAAAAGAATATGACTTCTAAAGTAGTACCCCTAAGAGCTCCGAACCTTATATGACAAGGTTAAGTAATGTTGCGGTAAGATTGACAACCATATAGCAACATTACTTAACCTTGTCATAAGGTTCGGTGCTGTTATAGGGACAATATAAATGTAAAAGAAATAGAAGTTAAATTAATATAAACAACGTTACGTTAATATAAACACCAAGTCATTGTTGATCATCTAAAATATTGCTTTTGTAGCTACATTATTAAAGATATTTCACAAATTTGCTCGACATTTATAAATGGCTTTGCGTGTAATGCAGGCTATCTAATTTAATTCCAATCTAAAAACCACTGATTAATTAAGTTTTCATATTTATTTTGAAAAATAATTAAATATATGCAATGTACGATAAATAACACTGATTTAACTAACTCGATATAGCCAGTAAATGTTTTACTTACTATCTGTAAAAAAATATTATTGCCCATGGATTTGACGTAATTCACGATCATCAATATAATTATACCATATCCGAAGGACGACTGATAACACACATTTGACTGCGGTAATAGGTAATAAACGTGTCACATATGCAAAAAGGTTCTACCAGAGTACGGAAGCTGAAAAATCGATTGCGTACGCATGTCACTCATCATGTACCATCTGCATACCTGTCATTACTACAACAATTACCGGCCGTATGACACTCGGATATATCATATAATGCACGTGTCACACTGGTTTTTCATTTCATATTTATATAGGCTAGTAATTCACTGAAACTAATAAAATAGGCTTCGATACGCCCGTCAATTATAGTTGTCACATATTTTATTTGTTTCAGGAACATTGATTTATATGAAATCAGATCTTAATCACAGTCAATTGCCGTCGTAGTTATTGATATCCGTGACGCGGTATATACGTTAGTTACAATGGAAACAAGTAGTTGCGAGAAAGTATTTGACACTTTTCAATGTTAACTGAATTCATTCAATATATTACGATTTCTATGTATTATATAACTTATTGTATTCTTCTTTTAACCAAATGTAGATTAAATTTAATATAATTATTAAATGAATTTCTCTTTTATTTTAATTTAATTTCATAACACTATTATATTATATTATATATTATATATTGTATATAATATATATATTTATCCATAGTAAATATATCACACACACAATATAGTTTCAATCAGGATTAATAACCCTGGTAGAAATTGCAGCCATTTATTGGACATTTATTGTCCAATATTTTTGTAAGATGCCTAAGAAATAGATAATGAAATTGGACAATTTATGG
>JAPYZR010004844.1:0-12436 GCA_030522945.1 Trichopria nigra
ACTTGTCTGGACCTGCTTGTTTGAAATTTGATCACATTTTCTCTGCCATTCCTCTGCAGTATTTCTACAAATCGCTTCTGCAGCAAAATTGGGGAGACGTGGAAGAAAAATTACAGAAAAGTTTGTGACAAAATTGCAGATAAATTTTTTGTTAGAATTTCTCTTCAAATATGTCTTCAATTTTTCTTCAAATTGTTCCAATTCTCATAGTGATTGCAGAAAAAAATGGCAGCAAAATTGTAGAGAAATTTGCAGAGAAATTGCAGAGAAATTTTTCGCCAGGGTTATAATACAAATACGTATTCGAAGCACAAAAAAGATAGAATTCGACGGAAGCAATTACATGAATCAATAATATAGCTAGATAATAATAAAACAAATTGCAAGAATAAAATCCACCGAAATAAAAAGTTTCGCGAAATGTGAAACGTAACCTAAAAGTGCAAATCACGACAGCGGTCAGACAAACACAGAAAACAATTTAAAAAAAATGTACTTTGTACCGTTAAATTAAAAGGGATAATTTAATTTAATTCCGTTTATGGTTCAGAATGATAAATTATTTATTTTTAGTAAAAAAAGGCCATTACAGTTCAAATCTAAAAAAGTCTTGACATAATGTCAAACACTTTTTTATATAGCCCAACGTTTCGACCAACTGTAGGTCCTCATCAGGGGCATTTCGTATGAGTCGGAATATTATAAGAATATCAGAATGATAAAGGGCAACATAACGAACAAATCGCCCATTTTAATTTAGCGGTACAAACTAGAATTTATTTGTAATTTATTTTGTGTTTATTAAGTGCTATTGATTCATATAATTGCTTCCGTCTAATTCTAGTGACGTTTTCGACAGGTGCTTCGCATCCCTTTTAATTGCAACGTTGTAAACTTCTGAGCGATGAAAATAATGTAAAATTATGTATAATAAATCACAAAAAAGGTATTATGTCATTTACTCTACATTGAAAGTCCTGTATATATTACTTCACTTATAAATGTAATAAATGACATATAACGAAGTAATTTCGTTTTTCGACTCAACAGAATTGTAGAAACTACAAATGTATAAATCTAAAGTAGATGACCACTCCATCATATCCCAGTAAACGAAAAAGAATTGAGAACAATGGGTAAGAATTCAGGTTAGAAAACAAGTGAATACTTTTGAATGCTTTCCTATTGTCTTCAATTCAATTTTCAGGACACCCAATTCTTTTTAATTCTTTTTCGTTTATTGGGATTATTATCAACATTGTTAGGTAGAGTTTTGTAGCATTAAAGTAAACATAATCATGTATATTCAATAATTTTGTATTTTTCATGAACATGGTTTCCTGAGGAACGAGCAAACAATTATACAACCCAAATTTTATTACGGACACATTAAATATGTTCTTGAAACAAATATTGACAGATCTCACATATTGGACATAGTTTTTTACCACTTTCGTTGCCGATCTTCCATTCTTTCAAAGACGAATTCGGTTTTAAAAGTCGGTCCAAAATACAATCAAATATAGTAGATATCTCTGACATTGCACGGATTTCGTTGCTTGCCAATGATCTCCATTTTAGGCGTAAACTTCACTGCATGTATTTACAATCGCACATTTTGTAGAATAATAATCAATAAGTAAATAGCATTTATAAAATAAATAAGTTGCTTAATTTCAAAAGTTTCCATTCTATCGTTCTTTTCATCTTATCGTTTGAAACTCAGCTCTACAGTCTTCATTCCAGCTTTTATTTTATCTAAACAAGCAAGAACGATATAAATGAAATGAATTCAATATATCGTTTTAAGCATAATGTTCCAGGGAGCTGAATATAAACATTACTGCCATATACATGAATGGTGTTAACATTGCGATATCCTTTAATGACGAAAGGTATCCTGGCAATAATGTTTATATGTACGGCGCTCTGCAATTACTGCTTGGACAGTACGAAATGCAAGTCAAGTTTATTTTACATGGTCATGAAGTTACAGGCGTGATAGCGCAAGCGCGATCCACGAAAGATCCATGAAAATAAGAAATTGTTTGCAATAGTTGGAAGGGTCGAAGTTACTCACAAAAATTGTTCAATAATTTGTTGATTAGCTAAAAATTTATTTAGAATTTCTCCTCCTCTAGTCCATGTTTAAAAAACATCATAAATGGAATTGATTGTCCATCGATGTCACGATATTCCATGAGTCCAACAATACCGTCAATGTCCATTGATTCACCAGTAAAAAATTGCAGTTCTTTAAATCTACTTAGGACATCTTTCATGACTTTGTTCATATTGGTCTTAAAAACATCTACTTGATCGGGTGCCTTTTCCTCCAGTTTGCTCACTAATCTGCAAAAATAAAAATTTATTGTAAATAACTTACATATTTAATTAAATTAATGGAGTAGAATAATTGTACAATTATAATCATAGGGGCCATCAATCATTTTCATACCACAGAAAGAGTGAATTAAAAAATCAAACAAATTTTCCACTATCTTTTGGGAGTTTTGAGATATTATTTCTTGAATTTCTTTGCAGAAAAAGATTTATTATCACAAGGGCTACTGCATGAAGTAAGAATTTGTTGCGTGGAAAAATGAAAAAAATGCTGAATGTTATGTTGTTGCATGATGGCCATTTCACTGTTTTTGTCAAGGTGCAAACTAGAGTAAGAGCATCTAAATGTCCGCTCCATTGAAAACAGAGCAGATTGGTTTACATGGTACATAGAATACAACAGGAACAATAATATTGTGAATCGTATCTATATGCAACATATCTTGACTGTATCAATTCACTGCAGAGGCATTGTGATGAGAAATCTATTTAGAAAATTTTCTTAAACTTCTAGAAAATCGGATCAACATTTTGTGCTCTTTTATCCACTTTGCGTGCATTGGCACATGCACACATCCTTTACTTTACTCCTTAGAATCTATTATAAATTGCGAAACTTACTTCTTCATGTAATCCTTCAGGTACATGGTATAAGACTTCTTATCCCCGAAGGCAAAAGTTTCTTGAAGACGATGGTTCAATACAATATCCACACCAGTTTCTACCGATTCGTCATTTTGTTCAGATTGTTCTTCTGCTGATGGATTGAAACCAGCAATATCAATTTCTCCAGCCTTGCGAGAAACAAGCTAAAAATATACAATCAGATCTTTAGACTTTTTGCAGTACATAAAACGAATAAGCTGGTATAAGCAAGAAGTTGTCACAATAACTCACCTTGCCCTGTACCTCGTACAACACATCATCAATCAATTTCATTTTGTATGTGTCCGAGAACATCTCGTCACCTATAAAAGGAAATATGCATTTTAATCACTGAGTATAAAAATATTCTGGAATTATGTTTTAGAAATGTCATCAATCGTAAAAAAATTAGGTTCTTTTAGAATCTATATAATAATACATACAATTGCCTATGGTTTTTAATACAATTTTGAACGAAATTCACAAATTTATTTTTCGATTTATTTTTTGATTAGAGAAACCTTGTATTTTATAATTAATCATTAAAAAACAATACGATTGCTAAATGATTTAATCTATACAGAAGGACATTGGAAATCTATCTTTGCATCGCCAACTAGACTAATTGCTAGCATATGAAATATGCTTAAAATTGTAAAGCATATGTGCTGATGTTGCAGATGGCTATAATTTTCAAAGCATTTTTTTGTCACACCACATTACAGTATGAGTTATCAACTTGACGTGAGATATACGATAATGGAACACATTTTTTTAGTTTTATTCAGATTGGACCCAATACAATGTTACTTCTAAATCTTATTCTTGAGCAACATACTATAGGTCAATCGCTGGACAAACAAAAATTGACAGGTCAACTTGAGAGCATCCTCCTTTTTCAAGTCGGTTAAAAAATGAATCGTATGTAAAACAAACATTGTTTCATATTTTTAAATTTATACATCAGTTTGACTTTTGCAAAGACCATGATACAATTGAATAGATTAACAAGATAAACTAAGAAATTAGAAAAAGGTTTGAAAAAAATACAATTAATTACTGCAATGTTATTTTCCTTAACACTCCCAGTAAAGGAAAAATTATTGACGATCCAGAAAAGGATACAAAATTGGATTGAAAATGATAGAGAAAGATTCACCTTCATAAAAGTAAATCATTCCAAATTCTGACTAATTCTGACTAATGCTGACTAATTCTGACTAATTCTGACTATTTCTGACCCTTCAATCCATTTTGTTCACTGGATTTTACAAATTTTTGATAAAGTGTGGCATGATGGACATCTTATTAAACAAATTTTAGTTTGTACTTTGCTTAAGGAGGTTCTGAAGTAGAACAGTTAGAGGCCTAATCTCGCAACAAGAGAAATGCAAATAAAAATGGTTGAAAATTTTTTTTTTAAATTAAATAAGGATTATAAGAAATAAATGATTTCTTTTACAGATCAAGGAAAAGAAATATTCCAAGTAAAAATCAATGCTATAGATATGTTATAACTGTCAAAGTAATTGCTACGCATGCAGATAACGTTATTATCAACACATACATTGCAGGAATGAGGCATACAAAATTTATAGAATTATTTATTTGAGGTGAAAACTAATATAAATAATTTTTACCCACAACAAATACACATAAATATAACTACCAAATTGCGCAGAAATACATGCAAGCCTATCTACTTGAATGATAAACCATTTCTGGAAAACAATTCAGTAAAATATTTTAAAGTGCACTTAGATCGAAGATTAACATGGATAGACCATACTCTAATAGCTCATTAGCAGATATGTCAGTTTCTTCCTATCAATAGACTGTTAAATAGCCCGGAATATACTGACGTATTTGCCATTTTGCTAACTGAGTATCTGGACCAAAAGAAATCTGAATTAAAAATACAAAAAATATATTAACTACTAGGAAAGCAAACATAAATCGAGGCTGAAAACAAAAGCGGAGTGAGATAAAGAATGAAATACCAAGAAAAATTTTCATCAAATTTTCAGAAAAACATTAATGCTTTCATCCACATTTTTGTTACAAATAAATTCTTCTCTTCCATGACTATCACGTGAGGTAATATGGAAATGATATTTCATTAAAAAAAAAAAAAAAAAAACGAAATAAATAATATTCTCATAAGAACTTATAGGTTAGATAATGCTTGTATTGTTACATCATATGATTGCTGTTGTAATTGGTTGTAAAACATGTTTTGGAAAAGTATTTGTTTACTATACTTAACAAAATATAAATTGTACACTATATAATAGATTTTTAAACTGAGAAGAAAACTTATAGATTGATAAATTCCATAAATAAAGCTTAAAGCGAAGTAAAGGGAGATTGCGAATTGGAAATATTTCAATCAAAAGAAATTGTACAGAACCACATTAACGCTAAAATAGACATCGGTATATAGTTTTATAATTTTAGTGTAATATAAATGGGCGCGTCTTCTAACCTAGAAACCTGTCAGGATACTTTTCATTAATTTCGAGTATGTCTGACAGTTAAATCATTACACCATTACTACACATGGTACTGTCAAATCCCGATTTTATTTCTACAAAATAAAAACCGTTTAAAAGTAATTTCAAATTTCCGACAAAAATGGCGCAAAGTTTGCTCAGTTCCATGCCCTACCTATCCCTTAGGCCGCGTGGGCATATTCGAGCGCCGATAACATTTTAAAATAGCCATTTAAACTTTTCCTACATCGATATTATTCCAACTGGTTTGTTATAAAGGGAAAAAATTATTAATTTGGCTTTATTTACTAAACAAAAGGTTATAATTAAATAAACATATTGAACAAATTTGCAGGTTAGATCAACTCATCCGAGAGTTAAAGGCAAGAAAGCGGACTTTCAAGAATACAAAATAAGCGGATAGAAATAACTTTTTTTAAATATATTGCATATATTATTTCCACCAAGCAACGTGTGCTAATGGGCAAAATGCTAAAGATGGAATAGAGTATGAAAACGTCATGTCGGGGTGGGAAGAATTAGTACAATCGAACACGTTAAAACTTTTTTTCGGGATACGGGAACACGATAATACACCATAAAAAAGAAAGTAAAGAATTTTTTTTATTTTACTTACCGGTGAAAATATCCTTGTAGATCCTCATTTTTGAAGATGAAAAAAGATTCTAAGAGCTAAAACTAAACAAGACAGTCAGCCGAAAGAATGGACCGGAAGAGAACAAAGTCCGGAATGGAAAGTAGCAGAAACCACAAGGAACGGAGGGAAGAAGCATGCTTGAGTGTATATATATACACACATGCGTGTACATTCGCGCATGCGTGTGTGTGCGTGGTAAGAAAGCACTACGTCATTCACTTGAGTGACTCGAGGTTTTCGATAACTCGATCCTATACATATTGCCAATTGTATAGGTACAAAAATGAAATTTCGATAAATCACTAAAATAAAAAGTTTAACAGTTATAATTCAAATTCAAAACTCGTAATAATTATAATATAATTCAAAAACAATTATAATTCAAAACAGTTATAATATATAAATCGCAAAAAAATAAAAATAATTTTACTTATCCCTGCTTCTGTTTTGACACGAAACAATGCAGGGTTATGTATATATATGTATTTCGTTAGATTTTTTCTGATTGAAAAAAATAGGGGATTTAGCAACATTGAAATTTAGTGTTAAAGATTCCGGAATGCGTTCCGTTCCAATCATCTTATCAAGAAGACTACAAACTCGTCTTCGTTATTGAAAATCTGACAACGGATTCGTATTTAGCGATCCACGATACATTACTAGATTATTTTATGTTGCAACACTGTTCATGGCGTCATTTCCGGTTACTTTATTTTCCGGTAAATCATGCCCCGGCGCATGGCGTCAGTGTATATGTCTATTCTCCCAGTTCTCTCAGTATAGTATACATCGTATACGTGTATAAAAAGGTCAGTTGCTTGGTGAATTTCAAGCAGTTAGCACTACATAAGTAAGCCATCTTCGAAGCACGTGTTACAATTTGTCAATTGATTGATTGCATTCAGTTTTGCTTTCGTTTTGTTTGGGAAAATTGACTACAATTCTGATAAAATGGAAACTCCACAAGAACAAATTATTCAAGAATCTACAACAGTAGAACAAGCGAAAGATTGTGTTGCTGTTGAGGTTAAGGAGGAAGAAAAGCCGGTAGAAAATAATACGGCTGAGTCAAAAGATTCGAAAAATGAGGAAAAAGTTGATGACAAAATGGAATGTGTAACAAGTGAAAATGGCATTGAAGAGAAAAATGCGGAAATAAAAGAGGAGAAAAAAGAGGAAATAAAAGAGGAGGTAAAAGAGGAGATAACAGAGGAGGTAAAGGAGGAGATAAAAGAGGAGGTAAAAGAGGAGAAAAACGAAGAGATAAAAGAGAAAAATGGTGAAGTGGTTACAAAAAAAGAAGTCGATGATAAACTTCTGAAAAAGATCAAGAACCAGATAGAAGTAATTATTTTATTTATGAATGTCCTACTTTATTTTATTTACAATTTTAATGTTGTATCACGTACATTTTGATCATTTTTGTGTCTCTACAACTGCGTTCCTATAATTGAAAGAACGAGGGTTGCTCAATGTATCATGAGATACAGCCTTATTTTTAAATATGTATTATATCTATTGTTTCTTAAAAACTTATAAGACTAAATATATCTTTGTTCTTTCATATTAAATTATGAAAATTATTAATATATAACAATTTTTATATTTCAGTTCTATTTTGGAAATGTTAATTTGCAAAGAGATCGTTACTTAATTGAACAAACAAAGCTAGATGACGGTTGGGTGCCTCTTAGTGTTTTATTGACATTTAAAATGCTTGCATCGATGTCTAAAGACGTGGAAATAATTTTGCAAGCTGTTGAAGGAAGTGAACTTATTGAAGTGTCTGCAGATAAGAAAAAAGTTCGGCGTTCGCCATCAAAACCGTTACCTGTATATGATGACGAGTACAAAAAAGCTCAGGAAGCTCGGACAATCTATATAAAGGGATTTCCAGACAATTTTGATATTGATAAAGTAAAGACATATTTTGAGGAAAATAACCTTGACAATAAGGAAATTGAAAACATTGTTGTATGTATTATTTATGTATATAGTTTATATCATGTATCGTGTGTACTTGCGTAATAAGTAGATGATAAATTTTAATTTTAATTTGCAGATGAGGAAATATAAGAAACGCAAGGAGCTTTTCTTCAAAGGTTCTATTTTCTTGCAATTTACAACGCTAGATGCGGCTAAAGCTTATATGGCACGAGAATCTACTAAATATGGAACAACCGATTTGATCAAAATGTGGTCGTAAGTACATAAGAACAAAATTAAAATGTATTTGGTATAATTATAAATTAATTTATTTTCTCAAAATCAATTTTATTTTCAGTTCTGAATATGCAGCTGCAAAAGCTGTTGAGAGGGAAGAAAGACGACAAAAGAAAGGCACCAAAGACAATGCGAAGAATGTAGATGTAAGTTTCTATTTTTCGTAGCTACATTTAATTTAATTTACTTTATGTTTGATTTAATGTAACATCCATTATATGTTCTATTTCCTCAATTCAACTACAAATATTTCATTTTTTGGATTTCTATTAATGTGCAATTTATTTGTAACGAACAGAATAAGAAAGATCAGTCTGCTAAAAAAGAAGAAAACAAAGAGGAGAGTTCTTACCCAAAAGGATCTGTTCTACACTTGTCCGGAATTTCCGAGAATATAACTAGAGAAGATTTCAAGGAATGTATATCGGAGTTGGAAGGAGTAGTCGCTTTTGTCGATTTTAAAAAGGGTGATCCTACTGGATGGGTTCGATTACAAGGAGAAAATGCAGCACAACCGATTCTCGATAAACTCGAAGATAATAAGGTTATTATTTATTTGAAATATATGAAATACTGTGTATTATTAATATTTCCTTCTGTTTTGATCGTAAAAATAATTTAATCATTGATATATTTGTTTTATGCAAATATTTATTTTAGTATTTTTCAATTTTTTTAATTAATATTTTTTTGATTTACAGTTGAAAGTGAAAGACACAGCAGTTGAATGCCGGCTACTGAAAGATGAAGAAGAAGAACAATATTTAAATAAAATCAAGCAAGACATTGCAAACAAAAGGCGTAAGGGTGGACGCGATTTTTCAAGGGGTAAGTTTTCCTTTACTTAAAAATTAAAATACTGCGTTTAATGGTGTTATCGACGGAATCGTTTCAAACTTTACATGATGAATTGCCATGCTAATACTGAGGGATCTTAAGGATCTCGCTGAGTTGAAAATACTTCAAAGCATACCTGATATATCTTACACATTGAGAATTTGATTTAATAAAAAAAAAAGTAGAAGCAATCATTAAAAAATAAAATTTGACTTTACAGGACGTGGTGGAAGGGGACAAAAACGACGACACAGTCCGCACAGAGACAATAACGGCAAGAGACATATTCGTGGATAGTAAATATGTTTTCTATCACGAATGGGGTTACTGTATGTCGTAAACTTAAGTATGACGATTTGTCAACAGATTCGCGAAAATGCTTCGAAAATATTGCTATTCAATAGAAATTGGAACACCTGGAGCATAATAAGTTTCGAACTTATAATAACATTAAAATACAGTTACTATTTTTGTCGGAAAAAATTTTTGAGCTATAATTTTATTTTGTAATGTACTTCGACAGGAGTAGTGATGTATATTATAATAATATAGATAAATGTAATGTTTTAATATTGTTTAAATAAACCGAAGTTGATTTATATTTGTTATAAGTGTTAAGTGATTTATTTATGAAATGACCGTGTCACAAATTATTCTTTTTGAAAATTTTATTAGGTTTACTCTTGACGTTAAAGAAAACTTTTGACTATTTTATACATATAGTATCAACAGTAGTGTTGTAACGGTCATGGAACTTTACAGGACTCCTTTCAACCTTATAATATTTGATATTTAAATTCGCATACTAGTGCATGTATATCGTGTCCCACACACAACACCGGAACGTCCCGGGACGTCCTGAGGAGCTCCCGAGAAGCTCCTCAGGACAAATAATGGACATTTGGACATCCCGGGATGGAGTGTGATGTATGGGGTATTGTTGATTTGTTTTTGATACGGCGCCGCCGCAGCGCGAGAGCACGAAATCGGCGCCTGAGAGGGAGGGAGAGAGAGAGAGAGAAACAGGCCACATATTGTATCAAGTTAACAGCCCAGCAAACGGAAATGGATTGGGTTGAATGAAAAAACATTCACTTTAGCGATTCTAGAATTTCTGTACTTTTGAATCCATTTTCATTCCCGCAAATGCTTTCGCTTCCATTTTTAGAAATTTGAAGATATAACAATTCCAATACTTTTGAATCGAGAAAAAGTTTCGTCGAAAATATATGAAACAAGTGAATGCTTTTTCATTCGGAATTGGGAATATAAAATGTTTGGTTTGAATTTATTTAAATCCAGAAAAAGTATTTTCGGAAATTAAAGACAATGAATGCCTATTAATTCTAAATTATGAACAGAAAATTTGTTGCTTCGATCCATTTGAAAACCGAAAAAGTTTTTTTTTCGAAAATAAAAACTTCGAATGATTTTTCAGTCAGAATTTGGAATATGAAGTGTCTATAGTTTGAATCCGATTACATCCACGAATAGTTTTTTTTTTGAAAATAGAAGTCTATAAATATGCGGTTATTTATTGGGAATTACGATTTATGTATACATTTATGAACAAAATGTATTATTGTTTTAATCCATTTGAAACCAGAAAAATTTTTTAAAAAGCGATAAATACTCATTTATTTATAACATTATAAAAATGAATGAATTTGTATTATTAATTAATAAAAAATACATAATTGTGGAGAATCAACTGCTTCTATGGAAAGTAATGTTCCATTATAAACTATTTTATTATTGAACAAAATATGTTCGTAATAAATACAGATATTTCAAATCTGTTGTACAAAATTGTATATCGACGCTTCACAATAAATTTTAGCGCTACAATCAAGTATGATGTAATGTAATTGCTTTATCACTAATTCTGAATAACATTTCAAGAACTAATTGTTATTAAAAAAATTAATCATAAAAAAATATATATTGTAAAAAAAAAAGCTTAAAAAACAATTCGTAATACGCAGTATACAGAATAAGCTCGATGTCCCCATTCGTTCAATAGATACGTGACATCATTCAAAAAACAAGTGTCTGTCGCAGTATATAATTATTATGTTTAAATAGGCTTAATCCAATTATTCATATCGGTGCTTTTGCGCGTATTTGTGTTATTTTATCAATATTTATAGATAATGTAATTTACGATTCTATTGTGTTTTCTTTTTTTTTTTATATATATATCTTTTCTCGATTTATTGTAATTGTATGTAAAGGACCACCAGGTCCGTATATTAATAAACTAAATAAATATTCTTTTTATTAAGGTACTATACTAACCTTTAGAACGTATTAAAAGGGCAGATTTTTAAGATTTTTTTTCTCAGCTCTGATATTGAAATTGAGTACGAGACTTTTTTGAGGATATTAGTACACATCTATAGAACACAAAAAAATTGTCGAGCACCTAAAATGGAACTTGTCTGATGGCGGACAGATTATCTCGAGATTGGCAAGTCAGAAACAAAAAAACGAAACGGCATTTTAAACTGGAAGGTATTTTACATGACAATTTACCACAATTAATAAAAAATCGATAAAAATAAAAAAATGGCGGATGTTTGAAATAATTTATGCGAATTAAATTGACCGCGTGTTTTTCACGACTTTTTTCTCCACAAAAATGTTTTGTTATTACTTTTTGGTCATATTGTGGTAAATTGTCATGTAGGACACGTTAACGAACAAAACTAGCCGTCATTCATTAAAATCGGTTCAGTAGATTGGAAGATAATCTGTCCGCCAGTTGAAAAAACATCATTTTGAGAACTCGCTTTATAACATGCCTGATGCGACGCGCGACTCGTGGGCTCGTTATAACATTGTTAGAACATGAATTTCTGCACAACGCTTTGGGAGGAAGTTTTTAAAGGTATATATAAGGCGAGTTGAAAAATGAAAAAAAAAATTCGATTTTTTCAAAATTCTAAAGGTTAGTATCCTTAAATAAAGCAAGCACATATATTATTTGTAAAAATTAGATTCTGTCATATACATACTATGGAAAAAAAAATCATAAGGCCAATTGGCAAAACACATTAACGCAATATACAAAATAAATGGATGATGCACATTTCATGTAAACTTATATCTTACCAAAATATCCACACCTTGTATATATACATATATATATAAATATGTAAAATGTCTGTTTTGGTGACGTTTATGAGTATAAAGTGGATATTTCGGTGACCAATGGCTACTTTGATGACCGTCATCG
>JAPYZR010004845.1:0-11613 GCA_030522945.1 Trichopria nigra
ATGGGGACAGTCCCCAAAACTGCCAAATGTCCCCGAAACTGCCACAATATCACGAAAATCGTCCCTGAAACTGCCCTTGGATCTAAATATATATATATAAAAGCTATATCTATATCTCCTCGCTGGGATATTGTCCGTCAGCACTCTCTGTACTCGACTTGTTTTTCGATCTTCCATAAGGTCGAAGATTGCAAAAGCGAACGAGGCTGTTCCCACTGCGAAAAACAGAATCACTCGCTTCTACACTCATTCCCGCGTAAATCGTCTACTGACGATCCAGCAGTAAGTAGCTCAACTAAAGTAACGCCGGATGTAGATGCGAGTTTTATTCAGTCTCATTTGAGCATTCCGCAAGTGCCCGCACACATTATACTTGCTACAGCTTGGGTATTAGTCACCGCTGCATCGCTACGAGTCGTAATGCTAAGAGCACTACTCGATCCAGGATCAACGCATACCTTTACATAGCGAACCGCGGTAAATGAACTACGGACCAAAACGTACTCCACATCGATGCGAGTTAACGAATCGGGCAGCACAAGTCGGCTGCAGTTAGTCAAGTGGTGCTAATTTCGGTTAGCTCAACGACTAGTAACGAAGTCGCGATATCCACGGAGGCGCTTGTGCTCGATCAATTAACGTCATATATTCCGAAGTTCCGGTATCCGCTGTCGCACTGCCCTCATCTAAACGGCCTTGATCTTGCGGACGGCGATCCGACGGGCGACGCGACAATTGGAGCCGATTTATACGTATATGTGCTTCGCGATGGAATTAAGCCGGAATGAGCCGGTGGCGTTGAAAACCATCTTCGGGTGGGTTCTTTCAGTTATAAGCAATACTACGAGCAAGCCGACGGAAAAGACCTGCATCCAAGTGCATCATATGCACGTGCCTGAAAAGGATGTTTCCGCGTCTCTTACGCGGTTTTAGGAGACTGAAGAGATTTGTGCCTGCCGACCAGTCTTGAAAGAAGACGCCATATGCGAGCGACATTTTTAGGAGACGCAGTCCCGCACTATCGACGGTCACTATGTAGTGCGCATACCGCTGCGTGACACATGCCTCGTTTCCAGTGCTCGGTGACACATATCGGTGACACATATCGGTGACACAATGCCTGCACTCGATAGAGCGGCGTCTCGTTACCCGTATAGTGGAACGGACTGCGTACAGTGGAACGCACGACTTCATGGGCGAATTGCTCGGACATATGTGGGTTACAAACTCGCGGATAAAGGGCTCGCCTGCAGTTTACCTCCCTCACCATCCGGTCGTTAAAGAAACGAGCGCAACTACGAAGACCTGTGTTGCCTTCAAGCCGATCTATCATTGCTCCATCTTTAATGGCGTACATACAAATACGTATAAACAGCCGATATCGAAAAGATGTACGGCAAATTCTGATGGATCAACGTGATATTGACCTACAGCGCATCTTGTGGCGCCATAACCGCTCTGATGCCGGATTAGAGTACCAGTTACTGACCATTACGAACGGAACAGCGAGCGCACCATTCCTGGCGTTGCGGGTTCTGCGACAGTTGGCTTAGGACGAAGGCGATGCTTTGCCACTCACTTGTTTGTTGTTTGTTGATAACGTTCTGCTTGAAGCGGCGCTATCGATGCCGCACTCGCTATTTGGAACGAAACCACGTCACTCTTGAATACAGGCAATTTTACACTTCGAAAACGGTCCAGTAACGTGGTAGAGTTGCTCAAAGACATCGACCCGTCCAACCACTGCTTGTCATGCGACAAAACGATAACAGTTTGAAGATTCTCGGTATCTCATGGGGACCCCCACAGACTCTTATAGCTTCACTTTGAATTTGTCACCATCATCGACTGTGACGAAGCGAACGATTTTGTCTCAAATCGTTCACATCTTTCATCCGCTCGGGTGGCTTGCCCCAGTTGTGGTTGTCGTCAAGCGTTTAATGCAGCTACTATGGAGTAGCAAAGTGCCTTGCGATTCACCCCTTCCCATTGATCTAGAGTCAGATTGGCACTCGTTCCATAATGCCTTACCGTCGCTATCCGACGTCACGATTTCTCGATGGTTGAACACGTCGACATCCGGTCGATTGGAAATTCACGGATTTTCTGACGCTTCCATGAAAGCATACGCAGCCGTAGTTTGCATCCGAATGGAGTCGGCATCTGGTATTGTCACAATACACCTGCTGACCGCGAAAACATCAGTGGCAGCCCTGAACCAGTTAAGCATACCACGCCTCGAATTATGCGTTGCCGTGGTCTTGGCATGCGTAATCAAGCAGATTCGCTCGTTACCAGTCTTCGGAAATTTTCCCGTTCAGTGTTGGACAGACTCGACTGTAGTCTTTCATGAATAAATGGCCAATCTTAAGAATGGAAAATATTCGTCATAAACCGTGTAGTCGAAATACACATCGTTATTCCCGACATTTCGTGGCGTCATGTCCCGGGGGTTGACAACTCTATCTGGCCTCTCACGTCGAGGCCTACTCAGTGTCATACATAGCGATTATGGCACTCATTTTGAGGGTGCCGACAAGGAGTTTTGCGCTGACATGCTCGAGTACATGCCGGCATCCAATCAGAGGTGATTCGTGCACATATGGTACAAGATAAAGTGGAGTGGAGATTCATCCCATCTGCCGCTCCTCTCTTCGGTGGGTTGTGGGAGGCTGGAGTGCGCTCCATGAAGAGACATCTCAAGCGCGTGCTTGCACCACATACGCCGACGTAGGAGGATCTTGCTACGCTCTTGTGTCGGGTAGAAACGTGCATGAACTCGCGCCCTCTCGCGCCTTTATATGAGGACATTGAAAGTCTGGAAACCTTGACGCCTGCGCACTTTCTTGTTGGCGGCCCTCTGATTTCAGCACCCGCTCCGACAGCGGCCGATTTTTCAATCTGCCGCTCATCGCGTTGGAAATAGTATCGCCAGCTGCTGGACAATTTCTGAAAGTGTTGGTCTCTCGAGTACATAACGTCGTGTCAACACCGATCGAAATGGTTCAGCGCTAATAATCAAACCACCGTCGGAGAGATCGTATTATTGCGCAACGATAATCTGCCGCCGGCCAAATGGGATTTGGCGGATGTCATCGAATGCCACCCCGGTCCTGCCCGTTTGTTGCGCGTCATGAAAGTACGGACCGCTACGTGGATTTACAATCGTCCGATTACCAACTTGGCTCTTCTGCCTACAGCGATTGACGGTGACACATAGCCAAATCTCACTCGTTAACTTTAAGTCCAAGTTTTGTTTGGATTTAAATTTATGTTAAGTTTCCTGCGGTGCCGTTACCGCAAGGAGGGAGGTATGTTTGCGCATTGCCGAAATGCGCGTTTGTATAACCCCAGCGAATAGTACTCGATGCGCCATCTATGCGTGAGTGGCCGCGGTGCGACCCGCAAATTGTAATTACACTTAGCGATCGCTTATCAGTGAGCGATCACCAATTGATTTTCGCGGAATTCTCCCGGAATTAGTAGAATTCCGGGCCGCATGCGGCGTGATGTTCTGAGTTCCGGGAAGGATCCAAGAAGATTTCCGGTAGTCTTGGAAAAGAAACCAACACGCGTGTTTCGCAACGGTGGTGGAGCATTTACACTAAAAACAATCGAATTGATCGTCTAACGATCAAGTAAGTCGCCTCACTTCTTTCCGCGCGGCATTTGTTGCCAAATAAATACTCATTCTTTTTCTTTGTATTAATTATTGTGACATGACTCGTCTTTCTAATAGTGAAAACTAATGGATAACTATTCTGCCTCAGAAGATTCCTGACCTACTATATAAGCTAGGGCTGCTAGCATCCGAGGAATAACGAGGATATTGCACCGTGCATACGGACGATAAAATCATCAGGATTCAGCGGACGATTAGGGACCTGAAGCTATGAAAGTTCCTCCACGACAATACTCCACGCGCAACGCATTGGATTCTCGGAATGTAACTTGCAAGACAATACGGCAAATACAGAGCTACAGGATACATTCGATATAGGGACTTCTATATCTACTATATAGGACAGATAAACGACATAGCCTGGACAAGTCTGATATTTCCAGGTTTATGAAGTTGTCGGTAATGAAATATGTCGGCTATATATTCCCTGAAATCACACAAGAAGCCGGAAACCTCTCTGATAATCTGTTCGGCTCGCGGATTGTCTCACGAGGGCCTTACAAGGTTTTGCTCTACCTCTGGAAATGCATTTCAAGTTACCTGACCACAAGTCTTGTACACTCGTAAGCCCCCCTTTGCGTGCATTATATGTTACCCCTTCCCTTTTCGTTCAAACAATCATAGCGCTCTAACTGAAACTCGTCTCTTACTGGTACGCAGATTCGACTCGTAAACATATAAAAACGATCCACGTACCGCTATTTTTATGAATTCCTTCATCAACTTTCGAATGAACAACTCCGAGTATTCTGCTCCGACCATCCAACATAAGCCAACGGTCTAGGGTTCATAAGTAGAAATAAAACCTAAAATTAGAAAACGGATTGTTATTTACACGTCCACCCAGCGTAACAACTTCCAACACCGCGACCAGCCGAAAGGACCGAGCAGTCGGCAGCCGGTGAACGTCCGATTCGAATGGATAGAGAACGGAAAATTCTTCATAGTGAGGCACTCGCTTCCATACAAAATGGTAGCTTTCGCGGATGATCGCGCCCTTACAACTGTCGCACAGACCATAGACGCGGTGAATTCTCCTATACTTTTGTATAGAATAATGTAAATTTGTAAAAGATAAGTACGTGCATAATTCGGAGATGACCTTATTGAGGTAAATGTTGGCTGTTTGCATAACCGTGGGGCTCAATATGACGGTTAAGAACACAGACGTTCATCTCTCAAACAAATAGGAGGATAACGTTACTTTCGCGGTGGAAAATAGCGTTCGAAGGGATCTATAGTGTCTCGAGTATTTGCAGGCATCATGCCCTTTACATAACATTGATGTGCCGAAACACGATGGTCCCTTCCCTTTTTTCTATATTAGGATCCGTGATTCTATACTGTGCTCAAATTTGGACTAATGCCATACGAAACCACAACAGCCTACTGTATACAACATCGTTATTTCTTTCTGGTATTCGAGGGATTCCCTCCAGTAGACCTTCTATCAGCAAATCGACTTGATATGTAATAGTGTTGAGTACTCTATCCTGATAATTCGGAGAAAATGTTTGGAAACATACAAACAATATTAAATTATGCCTAAATAATCAATATATGGTTATAAGCAATGTCAAATCTACAGTTTGATTTAGTGAGAGATACATTATCATTTTATACCTTAAATAATATGGTGAAGTATTTAACATTCTTTCAGATTCCTCAAATCCTAGTAATGAGAAAAGATGATGCAAAACTATTCCTTGTGAACTACAAAAATATTTTTCTTCCATTCGATATGCCTGTAATAATGCGTGAAGAAATTATGAATGAAATAAAAATTCTCAATCCTCTACTAAGAAATAGATTAAAATATAGCATTACAATATTTCGGAATCTACATTATTAAGATTTATATAATATTTGCGTAGTATTCAGGTTATATGATTTTGAAATAATCATCGAAAAACTAAATAGCCTCATTTTAAGTTATTGAATTAAGGATATTACTTTTCAGAATACGATACTAAACCTCCGATTGAAAACGATTATCGTAACGTGAATCTGTGAATCTGATACTTATGGCGACCAATGCAAAAATCGTATAATATACGTCTGATGTAGGTTGACGTTGTGTGCAGATGCATTTCCGATCGTTCTGTTGTAAGTTAATAATATATGTCGCATATTCCTCGAAAATAGCACGGCTTACAGCATGGAAAGCGATAGTAAGCTCCCTGTCACTTCCACGAAATAGAACCAACGTGCGCAGAACCGATTTAGCGCTGCCAAGAAAGAACCGGTTGATTCATCGTTGACCAGCTTGAGGTAAATTGCTCGAGTGGCGAGACATAGGAATAATGCGATGTACGCTTTGTTGGTCTTGTATCCACGCCGGCCGCGTTACGAAAGAGGATAAGACCGGCGTATTCTCCCCCATATGTACGAAAGCGCGAGGACATGGTGTCACCCGAGTTTCCGGCAGATTTCCCATGAGCTGTGTTGGCACATCGGCCCTATCTCTAACGCATGCGTCGCACTGCTAAATGTGGCGTACCACTTGTCGTGTCCGCAAAATCCAACATTTTCGCCGGAGAGTGGCGATTGTGAGCCGCACACCACTCTGTAGCAAGCGCAAACAAGAGTGTCAAATATACCCGGCCGTGTGTTTCGCCGTTTTCCAAAGAAAACTTTGGCGTCCGGATGGGACGCCGCGCCCGGCGAAATCGCTGACGGCCGAATCGGTCGACCCGCGGTGGCTTTCGCCGCGAGGGTCTTTCGGCGGCCCATTCTTTGCGCCCGAGCCCGGCTAGCTCGGGGATTTCCTCGTTGAATTTACCCGCACGGAATATGCTCTCGAGAGCACGTGCTTTCCCGGGGGGGGGGGGGGGGGGGCAGCCCCCTCCGCGCCGGGAAAATCGCGAAATAGGAACCCGGTCTCAAGATCACTTCACTCGGGAACAACGGCTCGAATGATGGGAATCGAATGAAAAAGGAGAAAAATGGGTACAATCGATTAAGGAATAAAATATGTCAATTTATTATAAATAGGGCCGACTATCGGCGGGTGTCCACTTACATTTATGTCTCGTCCCATCTCGAATCGTGGCCCGCGCAGGGACACTCCCTCGTATACTCGACGTCCTCGCTCGATTTTAGGGGTCCGCGTAAGTACTGTAGTACTCGACTCTCTCTCGTAAAAAATGGTTGAACACCGACTCGTTTCCGATCGCGGCGAAATTCAGAATGGCCGGCACCGCGCCGTGTAAATCAACAATCGCGCTGAGCAGCGGTAGTGGACTGTATAAGGTCCCCAACTCCTTGGTGGGGTCCATCTCTCCACAGGGGATCTGCGCAGACCCTCGTCTGCGGCTGAACCTTAAATAGGACCTGAAATCAAAAGAAAGTGATTAGTGTGCTCTGGGACCGCCGCGGGGTGCAACAAAGTGCTTGAGGTCCGAAACGTGGGCCTTCATCACCCTCTGACCATTATCCCCCTCGAGTTCATAAATAACCGGGGAGACAACGCGAGCAACCCGAAACGGCCCATCGTATCGCGGCGCGAGTTTTGCAGCGAAATGATCCGCGCCCGAGGACAAGACGTGACAACGCCGCAACACATTATCACCGATATTAAATCGCACGTCACGTCTGCCCCGGTTGTAATACCGCCGCTGTCGCTCACTCGATTTGTCGACGTATCGACGCACTAAGTCCCGGAGTGCACTAAGTCTCTTGAACCGATCTTGCCGATCTTCCGGGTCGATTCTGATGACAGGGGCTTCCCCCTCCTCTCTTCTTCGAAGGCTCCTCACTGGTGTTGGCTGTCATCCGAAATTGAGGAAGTCTGGTGACACCTTGGTGCTCGCATGGATGGCCGTATTAATGGCACTCCTGAATTCCTAAAGATGCAGGTCCCAATTCCTGTGGTCCGCGCCGTTGAATGTCAGGATCATCGTTTTCAAATCCCGGTTTGTCCTTTCTACCGGGTTCGCCTGAGGATGGTACGATGGTGTCGTCGAGTGTTTTACCCCGTACTCCGACAAAGCCCGTTCTAAGTGGTTATTACAGAATCCCTTACCATTATCGGTAAGTAGGAATTCGGGTGTTTCCCATCTAAACAGTACCAGGTCCTCGAAGGCCTTCGCGATATTTTTCCCGTCTGCGGTCCTGAGCGGTTTCAGCTCGACCCATCTGGTAAATAAATCCGTGAATACCAGCACGTACCGATGCACTGGCCCTTACTGGGCGGGAATGGTCCCATTATGTCCCCAGAGACAACCGACCATGGTCTATCGACCGAACGGTGACCCATTAATCCTGCAGGTCCTCCTACAGGAACTTTCTGACCCGATAATTTAACCCGGGCCAGTAGTACTCTAGTGCCAACTGAGAGTACGTCTTGTCGACCCCCTAGGGTCCGGCATGGGCCACTTGATGCGCATTCTTGAGGGCCTCTGCGTGCAACCTTACCGGCAACACTAACTTTCAACGGAACTCTCCGCCAGTTACCGGGTCCAGCAATGGGTCTATTCTCTGGTGATACAGCCTCTCCTCCTCAACTTTCCAGTCTGGATAACGTTCCGGAAATTCCCGAACTGCCTCTCTTCTCCTCTCATACCGACTATCCTCTTCTGTTGCAATCCTCCTTGCTCCTTCAAATTCCTCAGCCACTGCAGGCTGCTGTGGTTTGTGATGACCTTAAATTGATACCCCTCGGGGTACGCGCGGAGCTTCTTGACGCCCCACACTGCCGCCAGACAGTCCTTCGCTGTCATGGCGTAGTTTCGCTCGGTGACAGTGAGGGTATGGCTCACGGGACTGGCACTGCCGATGCTTGGCTATCGAAACCAGTGTCCCCCTTAATGAGGATGAAATAGGGGAAATAAACTAATCCGCGTAGCAGCGCTACGTGACACCTGGTGTCTCCGGTGTCTCCCACTCCTCTCGAGCGTTCCCGTATTGTTTCCCCTCGTCAAAAGGCGAGTAAGTGGTAGCGTATAAGCCATTCAATTACATAAGGGTCGATGCTCTATCAACTGAGCCACCACCTACCTTTTCTAGACATGTAATTGAATGGCTTATACGCTACCACTTGCACGCCTTGAGAAGAGGGGAAACAATACGGGGACGCTCGAGAGCATTGGGAGATACCGGAGATACCAGGTGTCATGTAGCGCCGCTACGCGGATTAGTTCCTTGCGTCTTCAGTAAGGGTCCTCGCGAAATCCGGCAGTGCAAGTCCCGTGGTATGGCTTAACTAGACGATCGGGTACTCCCCGTTGTCTTGCTCCTGAGTGAGTACCGTTCCGAGGGCGTAATCACTAGCGTCCGTCTGTAGGACGAAAGGCCGTGTGAAGTCCTGTCTTCCCAGGACCGGAGCTACCGACAACGCTTGTTTCAAATTGTCAAACGCCGCATGCTGCTCTTCGCCGCATTCCCAAGGCTACTTCCTTGATAACTTGATCAGTGGTAGCCTTCTTGAATCTAAATCGTGAATGAAGCGGGCATACCACCCGACCATACCGAGAAATCGCCGAAACTGTTTCAGCGTCCTTGGGGCCGGATATTCCAACACTGGATGGGCCCTTTCTGGATCTGATCTAAGACCATATCTATCCACTCGGTATCCGAGATATACGACACTAGTGCAGCAAAACTCACACTTATCCCGGTTGACTTGCAGACCGGCCCGTAAAGGAGTGTCTAGTATTCGACTTACCCAAATGACATGTTCTTAGAATATCTCGTTAACGATGATTATATCGTCTAAGTAAACAAAGACGTTCGGCTCAAACTCGGGGCCGAATAATGAGTCCATTGACCGCTGAAACGTCGCTGGGGCGTTCGATAACCCGTACGGCATCCTTTTGAAATGAAATTGCCCTCTGCCCGCGACTCCGAACGCCGTAAATTCTCGACTCTCTACTTCCAAAGGTACCTGGAAGTAGGCCTGGCACAAATGCAACTTGCTAATGAATTGAGCCCGTCGAACTTTATCGAGAATTCCATGCAAATTCGATAACTGCCGTTGCGCGTCCGTGCCATTACCGGAGCTCCCGACCACGCACTCCTGGATGGCTCAATTATGTCCTTTTTCCAGCATGGAGTCAACCTCGGCTTGAGCGGCCGAAAACATAGCCGGGGAGATTCGTCGGTACCTATACTTAATAGGCCGTGCATCGCCGACGTCTATCACGTGCTGTACCAGCGACGTGGTACCTAGAGTGGCTGTTGGAGGGGCGATCAGCTGGTCCAGTAATCTCTTGAGCTGTCCCTCCTGGTCCGGTGTAACCTCGGCGAGGCCTGCGCATTCGGCGTGGATAGTCACCTCTTGATCGGCGAATCTTCTCCAGTGGCCGTTCCCGCTTCTCCATCGTTCCCCGGGGTAATCCACCGTGATGTCAAAGGCCTTTAAGAAGTCCATGCCGAGAATGGCATCATAATCCAGCGCCGCTGCCACTCGTATGTACCGGCTCGATCCGACCCCCGATATCGATCGACAGCGCCAACTGGCCGACGATGCCTTCGGCATAGCCTGTCCCACCTCTTATTTGACCTCGAAAAGGTAGCATCCGTTCCCGGCACAGTTGTCCGAGCCTTAGTCCGACGAAGGACCTAGTCGCTCCGGAGTCGCACAATCCTTTGACCTGCAATCCGGACATGACAAACACGAAATAGAATCGGCTATCTCGGCAGTTTCCTCCTGCGGACGCTTCCTCATGCTCCCCCGGTGTTCTCGTACCCTCACTCGTAATCGTGATCCCCCAGCTTTTCTGGACGAAACGCCTTACCTCCTCCTCGGCACGTTGGATCGTATCCGTTCTTGGGGTCCGTTCATCCTCCACTTGTAATAGTATAGGCGCGGGTCGGGTAGGGAGGATTGGACCCTCGAACCGCGCTGCCAGTTTTCCGACCTCTGCGCTTCTACGCCCTGACAGTTCACGCAATCCCGTCGGATAGACCCTATCCGGCCACACCCGTAACACTGCCGGGGCTCCGGGCAATCGCGCGAGTAGTGGCCCGTCCCGGCACAGGTATATCATCCTCGTCGCGCACGGTCATTAGGAGACTCCCCCCCCCCCCCCCTTTTTGTACGGGTGGGGGACATCACCTCTCTGGGGACCGGCGACGGCTGCCTGCGTCGGCGCGTATTCTCTTGACGAGCCTGGCGATTAGTGTTGCCGCTCGTACATGCGGGGACGTGTCCTCTCCGGACGGGTCCATACAGGACCGGCTTCTGGTCTCCTTGGAGATTCTTCAGGCCGCCTGTGGTACGTTTTCGGCTCACGGGTCTTCTTCGTTATCGTGACCGCTGCTATCTCTCCCGTTCTCCGTTTGGGCGACTTGCGTTTCGCCTTCTTCGACCTCTTGCTCTTTTCTCCTTTGGAGCTATTCGTTGAGGTCGAAGCCCGATCCGATTCGGACTCTTCTCGTCCGGCAGCAATGCTCGTTGTCCTTAACTTCGGCCAGCTCTCCTTTTTGCTCGGAGCCGTCAACTGCCGGTATCTCGCGTCTAGGCGTTCCTTCTCTCGTACTCATGACTGGTCCGGAACAGTTCGTCGTACGTTCGACAAGACGCTACTCCAGCGAACTTGCCGCAATCCGGCTGTAAATTACGGAGGATTGTCTTCACATGTTCCCGTTTCACAGGTGGGTACCGTAATCGTCGGTACTGACGTTGTACGTCGTTTAAGAAATCCTCCATTCCTTCGGTCGGTCCTTGTACCCTTCCGAAAATCGTGTGAAGAATTTCATTATCTTCTATCTCTTTTGCAAATCGTCGCTTCAATCGTCTTTCGAACGATCGCCAGGAAAGCAGGACAGCGGGTTCTTCTCTTACCCACTGCCTCGCCTTTCCTTCCAATAGGGCCGGTAAAACACGTAGAGTGTCTGCCTCTTCCAGCTCCAAACAATCGACACACTCATTTAAAGCGACCAGGAATTCTTCTACACAGCTCTCGGGGCTTCCTGTAAATCTCAGGCCC
>JAPYZR010004846.1:0-12741 GCA_030522945.1 Trichopria nigra
ATAACGGCAAATCAGTAAAGATGGACGGCTAGGAACAAATTTTTATAGTGATATTTTACTCGTGTTCCAGTGAAAACATTCCAGAGTAAATCTTACTCTGTAGAGTAACTTTTACTCCATAAAACGTTCACTGGAAAACGGCCTCTGTCAACAGCCGAAAAAAGAAATTTCAATTTCGTTTTTTTCATAAAATGTTAATGCGACAAATTCACAAACGAAAAAATACACATGTGTAAATTCTTATACAGGGTGTCTCATTTTAATCGCCCTCTCCGAAATTTTGCGGAATCTAAGCCGGATAGAGAAAAATGATCCAGACAACAGTCGAAGGGGATGGAGGGGGTCTTGGATCCGATGGTACCAAGGAGGAGAGCTTGACCTTGAACTCGATTTTCAAGGTTATTTCAAGGTCAAGGCGATTTTTTGTAAGTGATGGGAACCACTAACTTTGATCCCTGATTTGAAAAGAGCGGACGGTTTTACGTTCAAAACGATATTTTCAGCAAGGTCATGACAAGGTCGAATGAAGGTGAAATTTGTGAAAATTGTTGAATAACCTTAAAGATCAAGTCCAAAATATCATGGTGATTGGTACCAGAATCTCTCCATATCCCTGACCTCTATTAACGTCCATAACTGAACAATTTTGGTTTGGTTCCCATTTACAAAAAATCACCTTGACATTGAAATTATGTACTAGGACAATCGAATTCAAGGTCAAGGTCTCCTTGGCACCGCTGGATCATTTTTCTCCATCTGGCTTAGATTTCGCAAAATTCCCGTGGGGCGATTAAATAAATGAGACACCCCGTATGTGTGCATGGAAATCATTTTTCGAACGCATCCCGGTAACCGGAAGAAGAATCTGATCCCGGGAAAAAGTGACAAATGCGAATCGACGTAACGACCTGTTCTTTAGCATCGTCTTTTTTGCCGAACGCATTCTCAAAGCGGTTCTCCAAACAGTGGAGCTTGATTTTCGCGTTACACGTATATTAATTGTACAATTTCGTCGAAAATACGTTAAAACAATCCCTGAAACGGCAGAATATGGATTCGGCAACAAAAAAGCAAAGCCGCGAAAGCGAGAATTCCTCGGAGTCGAATTCGGACAAATCGTTACGATCCGCGCAAACCGCGACGAAACGCACAAGGTAAAATTTACATCTTTTTTACATTTCTCTCCGTCTACCAATCGATGGTTAAACGATTTAATTCGTTTTCTGCGAAATTCCTCGCTTTTTTAACCTTTATTTTTTTTTTTTTTTTTTTTTTTTTTTTTTTTTTTTTTTTTTTTTTTTTTTTTTTTTTTTTTTTTCTTTTTTTTTTTTTTTTTTTTTTTTTTTTTTTTCGAAAAGTAAAAACGTATGATAAAGGGTAATCTCTTAATAGATGACAAAATTAAAATGAATTTCACGACGGATATCTGGGTTGTTCTTCGCGTGTTACTCCATCTTTAGAGTAAAATAATTTTTCGGTAATTTCTACTCTCATTTTTTATTTTTTGCAAATTTTCTGGTAATTTTGACGATGAAATTATTAAAGTTGAAATTGATGTTTTAAGGTTCTTTCTTTCCCGTTTTATTTTTAGTCGTTTATTTTAAAGCCAGTCTTACGAAACAAAAAAAATAATTTCTTGAATTAGATTTACCGTTTTTAATTAGTTAACTTCCTGAATGACTAGTGGATACATCAAAAATCAAATTGCTTTAAAATTTTTTAAAATGGTCGGAATTAAAAAATATAAAATACTAAATATTTAAAATAATAATTAAATTGAGGCGAGATATACTTATACAAAATACGTAGATGAAGTACGTTATCTTTTGTTACTTAACTCTTGGTCTTTTATCCTTATTGACTCTGTGATTTTATAAAAGATTAAGCATTTGCAGATTTTTGGTTAAAATAAATCTTTATTAAATGCAATTACTTAAAAAAATAAAATAAAATTCAAAACAGAAACATATTACAAACATTATACAAGATAACATTATTTCTACAGAAGCGAAACATCGAATTCTGATATACCTGCAAAAAATCAGCATCGATCAACGAATTCTTCAGGAAAAGTACAAAATGCACTAAGTGCTAATGCTTTTATTAATTTCGTCAAAGATTTTAAACAGGTAAATTCATCTTTAACTTTTATTCGTTGCAAGTTATATGTAGATAAAGCAGAATGATAATCACGCATATAAATTTCTTTTTAATTTAAATATTTAATTTAACTCATGTAATCGCTTTTAAATATTACAGAAAAATTCCAACCTTGTGGTAGGAAAAAATTTATTCCGCACCTGCGGAGAAAAATGGAGGTGTATGACTGGTGACCAAAGGCGACCATATATTGAAGCTGCAAAAATTGTCAGACGAGAAAATCAAAAGGATGAAGAAAATACATCAGATGAACCATCAACTGGTCCATCCGTAAAGAAAGGAAATAAGAGTGAATCAAGGAAACAAGTGAAAAATGTAGTACCTGCAGTACGTTCCAAAGGAGCGAAAGTTGTAAAACAGGATGAGAACAAAGACAGAAAAGGAACTAAGCAAAAAGTAGTTCAGAAGGCAAAAGTTGAGGTTCGTATAATAATGATTTTCATTTGTTCCTCTACCGCTTTTGTACGGAATGATCTATTTCTTATAGGAGAAAAAAGAAGAAATAAAAGATGATTCTGATTCTGAGTCATCAACATCCGATGCAAACCCAACATCTGATGCAAATCCGTCATCTCCTCCGATGTCTTTAGGATCTGACTCGGATTAACTTTTAATAATGGTTTAATGAACGATGAGACAACCAGTTTCTCATTAACACGATTTTAATTCTAATTTCACATGTGTTTAAAGTGAATGTCCTTACCGTCTTTTGTTCGACTAAATGGCATGCCGCAATTCTCTAATTCAATGACGGCTTTTGGTGCCTCCCGGGTCATGTAGTGAATAGCATCTTGATCTCCAAGCCAATCGGAGCCTTTCACTGTATCATACATGTGCCACTGCCAGTTATCTTCCTCCATATTGCCAAGGGCCGCATTAATGCCACCTTGGGCAGCAACGGTATGAGATCGTGTTGGGAACAATTTAGTAATTACTGCAGTTTTGAAACCTTCCGCGACTAGACCATATGCAGCTCTAAGGCCAGCACCTCCAGCGCCAACAACAACGGCGTCATATGTGTGATCGACTAGAGGATAATTTTTTGATACTCCATCGTTGACCTTTGCTGCATTTCCATGTGGAGTATAATGCAGCGAACGATTGGCAGTTACGGGTAATCCTAGTTTATTCTAAAAAATAGTAATTCATCGTCATATATCATTGGTTGAGGATATTATATTGTGCGCATTAATGATACGTGTATGAACAGTTTGTACTCGAATAAATGTATTATCATTATAATATAATTGGAAATTTCTCGATTTTTATTAATTTATTAATTTACTTTATAAAAAAAGATTTTGATTAATGTAATATTTGAAAAATAGAATAAATTAATTTTAGATTGAGTTCGAATTTACTTTTATATTTACATTTACATTTGCACATACCTTCACTAATTGAAATTGAAATAGGTTAATTGATTATAATTTCAAAGTGAAATTAAAGATGAATTAAAGATAAAATTTTTCTGTTCAAAAACATTGGTTCACATGGAGTTTAGAGCAACCTAACATAAATAACAAACTATTAAAAATATATACAATCAATAGATTTCTATTAAAATAAATCAAAATTAACATTCATCAAATATAAATTTAATATTATCTCGAAAAGTGTAACAAGAGTAACTTTCATGACATTATACAATGCAATATGTTTATGACTCATGACACACACTTTATCTAAAATGTACTAAAGGATTAATAAGAACGTATGATTGGAGTAAATTATTCATTTCATGGTAATTAATCACGCGATTGCAGATATATAATTCGACCGTCTTGTAGATTAATTTTGCTGCAAAATTTCCTTCATAATGTATTGCCGCTTCTTCAAATCACATTGATTACTCGTAATGTTTGTCATAATTGATAAATTTTTTTTTATATTAATTGAATTCACATTTTAAGTTTTATCGATATCAGGATGGATATAATATATATGTATATATGTGTATGGGTGTGATGGTAAAATTATTAAGTTTTATTAAAACTAAATATTTTACATTCTGGATTACATAACTTCTGCAAACTTGCGACATAATCTACAATTTTCAACATGACATTTCCAGGAATGACTCTGATGTCGAAAGGATGTAACTGTACTTCTCCTTAATAAAAGACTTTACAACTTTTATTTTATTGGATATTGTGATAAATTCTATTTAAAAATAGATATTAAAATTTATTGAATTTAAATGTTATTAAAGCCACAACGTGAAATTTACTAAAAATTTAAAAAAAAATTAATAGATTCGTATATTTATTAGCAATATGAAAATTCCATTCGTGTTCCAATAAGGAAACTTTTAGAACTCATCCTACTGATCATCTTGTTTACATAAGAAATACCTTTCTAACAACTGCATGGATTAAGCTTATTCTCGTTTATTATATTTAACATTTTTCCAAACAAAATTAACAATGAAGAAGTTATGTAATGCATGTGTATTATGTTGTAAATTTTGGTTTTATTAAATGGATACAATTATTGTTTTAATGTTCTCGTATCAATGGAGAAAAAATTTTTCATTTTCAGATTTATGCATTCAAAATAATGTTATTTCAATCTAAATTTACATAAAAAGATGAGGAAAATTTAGTACACTCGATTATATATTATAAATATTTCTTAAAACCTAATTAAGAAAAGAAAATAAATAAAATGATTTAAGTCATTGTTAAATACTGTTTTAACGATTGAATATAAATGTTTTAATAATTAAAAGTAGAAATACGAGTCCTCTTTACGGACATTGACATAACTGAATAGATAAATTTTCATTTTCTTCAACTAATTTTTTTATTTTTATCTAATTATTCTCTAATTTTGTTTTGTACATATAGCCCAACTGTTCCTTTTTCAATTGCATGTTGTTTATAATTTATAAAATTATTTTCAATATGTTCTTCTAAACAGAAAAAAAAAATGAAAATAGAATATGTTAAAATACGAAAAATAATTTACTGCAATTGAGTTGAAAATTAACGTATCAAGTTTCTATTAAAATTTTCACGAATATAAAAAGATATCTGCGTTTCATTAGAGTTTATCAAAGATAGAATATGGAAGGTGGGACGTTCTAAAAATATCAAAATTAAAAATACAACACAACGAGTAAATCTTAACAGTGATAAACATTACTCATGCCTCAATTTCATTTTTGAAAGTCATTTATTGAAAAGATATTGCAATATCAATTAACAGCTAACGTACTAATAAAAAAAAAAACGTCATTATAGTGAAATTGAATGCAATACAAAAATGGTTTTATTTTGTCGTCTGCAAAGAAATTATACGGAATAATTTTTTCGAATTTTCCAGAAAAATCATTCAGTCGTATGTAGAATTACAAAAAGTCACAATCTGTCAAATGTTCGTCAACTTTTAATACAGAAAAACTTGAAAAACTTTTGTATACATCTTGACATGCACTTATATGTATTGGGTTAACATATGGCCCTAGATTTCAAGATCATGATACACAACTCCTGCATCACTTGAAAAAAAAAAAAAAACTGGTCGGGGAATTCGGGCACCACTTCAACGCGGTTTTTCCAATTAGAGCACTTGAAACCTGTTCGAAAAAAAATGGACATTTCCATCTACGATGAGATGCTGCACATGTGATCATCCGTCACGAGTGCTTCCGGTTCCGTCCGCGAATAAACAGAAGGCGGGGAAAAGCGAACACCGCGAAGAGAACGCGACCGACTTTCCCGGTCGCGCGCAAAACGTCGTGGAGTTCGACGTCTCGCAGGCGATACTTACGTAATCGGAACCGATAATATACAATGCAAGACCGTCGACTCCTGGTGTTTTTTTCGGCGATCGAATTACGTAACCGGGAATTGATACTCACGAGCGTCGTCGCCGTCGTCGTCGGGATGTTCCTGGCTAGGACGCTCGACAGCTTCAAGATCCGACTCATTGTCGCGCCTCGGGACCGTCTTCGTGACGCCGCACCCTGGTTCCCTATCAAAAAACGCCGACTCTCAATACACCCTCTTCGCGCACACTTTACACTCCGGAACGCGAGTTTGCGCGGACGAGGAGGAGGAACACGGGACGTGTGTTCGACGTCGACCCGTCGTGTGCGGTCAGAAGGGGAGCACTGCTGCCAACCGCGGCGGTTCAAAGCCCAGAACTCCAAGTTTACGGATTTTTCGAGGAGGCTTGCAATTCCCGATCGGGATAATCGCGACGTCTTCTGGGTGATCCCCTGGGATGACGTGTTTTTCGGGATACATATATACATACGTGGAAGGGAAGCGTCGCGACGCCCGATACGAATTTTATCTAGGCGGGAAAGTAGGGGCAATTTGAACGTTTCGAGTGCAGCTGCTTTTCGACGAGTGTTACGCGACCTGCATGCAGAATTCGCGTTCCGAAATACACATAGGAGAAATTTCGGTTGCCGGTACTATATAATATATACATAGAAGGGAAGTTTTTTCTATACATATACGAGTCTTCAAAGTCACCTTTTCCAAAATTGTTCGTTATTTATATGTATATCGTTTTAACTCGATTCGAAAAATGAAATTCAAAGAAACGAAAGTGGTGCTCCCTTCATCAGGAGGGGAAAGTGATAAAAAACAACGCGGTTGCAGGTTTTACTATTGTATAAGGCGGAAATTTCGTCGTTCCGAATCGAGAGACGTTTTTTCGCAGGACCTGGTTCGCTACGCGTTCCGAAACTACGATTTCCAAACGAAGAATATGATACGTTCGATTTGGAGAAAACGTACAAAATTTCGAAACATTCGAACACGGGACATTTTAATCTTTAAACAATGTTCCAATATGGCCGCGGGCCAATCGAATTAAAGTTTGCCAAAAAAAAAAGAAAATGACCGCCCAGAGTACTATATTCTAGTAAAATGTAGCAAACGGTACGAACACTTTCGAAGCAAATGTGTGTGTTACACTTTTGATATCAGTTGGAATTAAAAGTGAATTTTCTACTTTAATAAAATTCTATGTAATTTTTTTAGTTCGTGCATTTTGAAAGCGAAGCAAATCGCACGGGGAGTCGCGCATTTCCTCATTGATACGACAACTGTGTGCGCTAATCGCCAAAAAATGAAAAAAAAAAAAAAGAAATCGAAGTGAATTGTTTGTTTATTTATGGAGATCTCGAGTAAGAGAAACTGGTTTTCTGATTATATGGTGTTGATTTATGCGCGTGCGTCTCCACATGAATTATTCATGAATGTCGGACGAACTTATTATCTGCAAATAATATGACAGGTATATTCACAATTTTTTTTGGAGTAGAAGTCTCAGTAGTATGAATGAGAGAATGGATTTTTTTTGTTGCCAGTGACAAGCAACGGAATAAATCTGAAGAGACGAAAAGATGTTTCTATTTTGTAATTCTTTAAAATTATGTAATATTCGGTTGAATTATAAAAATGTATATTTTAATTAATAATGTAAGTTATAATTAGTATTCAACAAGTTTTGCAATGCATTTTTTATTTAATATTAGGTATTGTTATTTTTTAACAATATTTCTTAACGATAGTTTGTGATTAAAGTGTTTTCATTTTATTCATTCGTTGACATGATTTTTCATTATAAACACATATTTTGCAGGTGCTAAGTCAGTAAAGTAAAAGTTTCGAACTACAGTATCAACAAAAATAAAGTAACGATAAAATCAGGGACTTCATGTGGTTTAGTATTTGTAATGACTATTTCATAAATTGAATATGAATTATCTATGAATTTATTTTTTTTTTTAATTTAAAAGATTGTTTTGTTCTGTATAATGTGTTACGTTTAGTGAAATCAATACAGTTTTGCTTGAAGATACATTATAGTAAATTGAACATGAACTATATATTTGAAAATGAACTAAAATTATCCATGATAATAAATATTGAGCAGTTTGAAAAATAATTTGTTATTAAAACAATCCAAGCCCAATGTTTCGACCTATAATTGAGGTGCTGCTCAGGACACCTTATTGAAATAGAATCTAGAAAACCAAAGACTCGTTTATCAAATCATTAAAGTTATATCGACGTTGATAATTTTTTATTGAGTTTTTATTATGTTTTAAATAATTTTTTATTATTCATATTTAGTTACGTATGTTTTATTACATTATTTAGATAACAACATTTAAACGGAATATCCTACTATTCATTCTTGAAGTTATATTTATAGCAATAAACATTTTTTCATTATAGAATACATGTGATTTTTAATTTTGCAAAAAATTAGTATCTCGAATAAACAGTGATATTTTTATATACACAAAAATAAGCGCATCAAAAAACATTTTGTTTTCACTATGGTTTTAAAAATATACTTCACAGTTTTAGACAAAATATCTTGAAAGGTAATTTTTGAAAGATTTATTTTAAAAAATTATTTAAATTTTGAAATAGCAACAAAAAACTTATTTTTAAATGTTTTGAAAAATTGTTTGAAAAATTGTTTTGTCGAAATGAAAAATTTGCTATCTTTCTTCGGAGATATTATTAACATGTCCACAAATAACTTTTCATTTTCAAACATTACCCAGTAAAAAAAAAAAGATTGATAGGTGAAAACTTGGATTATAAATGGATTCATTTCTTCTACAACGAATACTTCTGATTTAATCCAAGTTTTGATGTTTTAATCATTTTTTTACTGTGCAATACCAAGTGTATGGTATTATACATATTGAGAATGGGTTACATTATCAAGAGAGGCATTATTCAGTTCATTCTTTAAACAGTGATAATTTTATTCTTCTTAAAGGATGGGCTCAATGTGAAATTTAAAGTGTTATTGAAATTTATTGTATTTAAACGTTGCATTAGCTCGAAACTTTTTATTTTATTTATTTTACAATAAAATTCATAAATGACATGGAAAATTTCATTTTCTTTATGACGAATGCTTCAAAATCCATGTCAATCAATGTTTTGATGTTTAAAATTTTTTTACTGCGTATCGAAATGGTGTTTTCACTCGATACTTGGATTCAGATCTCACTCCAGATGTTGCATTAAAATGTTAGTTCGATAAAGTGAAATTGCACTTTTTCTTATAGCTCCAAATTTTACTCGATAATTCTTTCTTAAAATAAGACTTTTCAATTGTCACTTAATAAGGAGCGACATCGTTGTAAGGAATATAGAGATACGTAATCATTAAATGCATATTTTACCTACCTTTTTCGTGTTTTAAAAAAAAATTTATTTTTATTTTTTTTTTTTATTTTTATTTTTTTTTTTTTTTGTAATCTATTTTGCAAAGGAAAAAAATCGTTAAAATTATTGAAAACAGGACAAATTGTACGATCTTAAAACTGAAAATTACCGAGTTACGTATTTTATTTGCATAAGATCATTTAACTTTACAATGGCAAGCGGAACAGTTAGGGGCGAGGCTGATTTTCTCGTTTCTCATTGGTGGAAATCCACACGGTTTGAATTTCTCGCGATAAGCAATAACCGCACAGTACCAGTTTTAAGATGATTGTGTGAGTCCGTGCTAAAATTGCGAGTTGTAACGGGACTTTCAGCATTTGCGTTTTTTTTATTCTATTGGCCGCTTTACGCATTGCGTAATGTATTTAGCGATAATTATAATATGTTTTTTTTTTATTCTACATTATAATACTTTCGAAATGTATTTTTTAACTTTATTTCGCTTTCGTCGTTTCGAAAGATGATCTGTAATTTGCCGTTGTTATTAATGGTCTTGAGTTAATTAATTCCCTGTTATTAATGATAGCCGACAATTATTTCGACGTCAATCATCATAATACATATATGCATGTTTTACACATATGGTTGAAAGATATGGCAGATATCAGAGGTATTCAAATTACCTTGTCAAATATTTCAAATTTATCGTAAAATCATTTATTATCAGTTATTACGATATTAATATTTTATATATATATATAAAATAAAAAAATAGATATACTTCAACGAAAACACTAAGTCGTATATTATACAAGATAATTAGATGGTGATTTTTTAGAATAACATAAATGTCGGAACGAACAAGAGGTCATGAAGAAGAAAAAAAAAGTGTATTTAAAGAAAAGATTGTATTTCTTTAAAAAATTCATATATGTATACATGCATGTATACAAAACAAATTGCTGTTTCGCTCAAATCGTTGTTTTACTTACGGCGTATACTTTTGGCAGCTGCGTCATATTTCGTCGAATTCAAAATGGCGGATCCAATATGGCGGTTGAAAAGTAGAAAACACGAATTTCGAGCTTTAAGAAATAGATTCGTCAATTATGTTGGTAAACAAGAATAATCAATTGTGACTTTTCCATTGGTCGAAATACTCGAAATGATTTCGCAAGATGAAAATTCATTGTTATTTAGGAAAAACTTAAAAGAAAAAAAATTATACTTCATAATGCGTTTCAGACGTTTAATAATAATAATAACGTAACAAATAATACCTGAGGAATCTTTAAGGTCGATGAGGAGACGTCTCTTAAAAATTAAAAATGGCGTATCGAAAAATGTAATAAAACGTAACAAACGCCATTTTCAAAAACGAGCGACTCAGTAATCCCGCATCTTCTTTTTCTTTCAGTTTTAACAAAAGCAATGGTGAATTAAAAAAAAAACTAATAATTATGCCGAATGATATAAATCATAATACTTTTTGATTGAAAACGCATCTTTGGTCAGGATGTATCTAGATGGCAGAATTGCAACAAGCTCGAAGGATTTCGCCAATACCAGCAAATGAAAAAGGATTAAAAAAGAATGAAAATCTTTAATTCTTTGAATTCTTCTGAATCCAATTTCTTGACTCGGACGAAAAGAAAAGGAATTAAAAAAAGATTCGAAAAAGCAACATGGAATACTTTTGAATATCTGTTAATTCTACTTTAAATCTATTGATCCTAACCTCAAAATTTGTTAAAGATTCAAAGGAATTCAAAACTTACAGCGTTATTCTTTCTCGAAACGTCAAAAAAGCATTCGAAAAACAGAAAAATATTCACATGCGTAAGAAATTGGATTCAATTCTTATCGAATCATTTGAATTCTAGGGATGAATATAGAAACAATAGAAGGTCTCACCTAATCGTCAGAGGTAAAAAGTTGGACGGAACGAGTACAAAAAGTCCTCTTCAAGTCCTCTTATATGCGTCGATTATTTCTGAGCTCTTTTTTTGGAACATTTTATTTTTTGAGTTCATAGAAAATTAAGTTTTGAAATCAATATTTTGGACATTCCACGTCAAATCGGCGACTTTTTTCCACGTAATTTTTTTTTTCCACATAGTTTTATCATTTGTGTCTCGTTAGTACATGCAAATGAAGTATTCTTGAGTATATTGCTGTTCTCGCAATGTCTAATTTATTTAATTAAAAGTGACATGACAAATAATGAATATAACACATGTTTTTTGTAGTTTTTTTTTAATGGCCTTTCTGGTAAAAATATCGGCTTTCACATATATTATTACAGGATGAGGTTAAAAAAACGTTTTAAAGTATTTAATTTACATTTATCGGAGAGAAAAGACCCTTTTTAAAATTCTGAAAAAATTCCTAAGAAAGGTTCAAAATATAGCTTTTATGGCAGTATAATTGAAATTTTGGCTATAAATCGGTTTACAATTAAAACATCGACCTGAAAAATTGTAAAGATATAAAAGTCCCCTAGTTAACGCGTAAACTGCATGATACAGGGGACTTATTTTTAAAGGTAACTGAATGCTCTACAAGATGCATTTATCGAAATATCGAATATCAAAAAGGCATGAACGGACTTACGTGCTGTTTGCCTAACTGGGAAGTTACAATCACCAAATATTGCAATTATTTATCACAATAAATATAGTTTTATGATTTTAAAACTTTTTCCATTAAAATTCATACATATACGTTTTGAAGTGTCTATTTGAAATACTCAATCAATAAAAGAGGCAGTTTTCTGAATAATAAAGCTTTTATTTCAATTCACGCACTTATTGTCTATTATGTTAATAACTTGGCAGTTCTTGAGACAGGGAGTTCAAAGTCCTCACCGACGATCGTCCCGCAATAATTATCATTAATCGGATATACGCGCGTCTATATATATATATATATATATGAATAAAGCGCAGAGCTCAACTTATTGTTACGCCGCATTAATTCGTCCTCCTCCCTATACTATCATATAAATTCGATTCACACGGAACTTCGTTATGTCGGCGTGCTTGCACAATCGCGAGAAGTGGATTTTTTATACCTTATCGCACAATCCGGCGTATCAATATGAACGCACCGCAGGTGGCACATGAGGCATTTCGCTTTCGTCGAGCGTGCTATCTATTACCGGTCGATAGGAAATAAAAATCTGTCGAGTAAAAAAAAAAAACGAGTATGTTAATTCAACGGTTGACATTTGCATGGTTATTGAACAATTGCTTCAAATTATACGTTAAATCGATTATTTTTCGCGAAAAAAATACATATATATATATATATATATATATTCCCGGACAGCAATGGTAAAAAAGAGGACGCAATGTGGTCATAAAGTGCTCTTTAAGTCCTCTTATGCACCGATTTCGGAGCTCTTTTTTAAAAGTCGTCTTTA
>JAPYZR010004847.1:0-11611 GCA_030522945.1 Trichopria nigra
ATATATATATAAGAAAGTAATAAATTTTATAAGAAAAGCAATACATTTGTATAAGAAGATAATAAATAATAAAAAAAAAAACAGGTTATAGAATTTATTGGAAAAATCGTCCAAGACGTAAACTGTATACATTTTGGCAGTTTTGTTGCGCTAGTATAAGTCAGAATTCCCATTAAAATTCTCACGTCAGAATTGTATACTCAAACACAAGTGTCTTGTTTACAAAATCTTACTTAAAACTTAGTCGTTAATCCACTATTGAGATTGACATGAGAAATATGGCAAGAACTCGACGATTCTTTTCAAAGTAAGAAATTAAACTTAAAAAAATATTGAGGAAATGGTTGAAAATATTGATAAATTTTTTTAAATATTGCACTCTTTATTTATATAATATTATTAATTTGTTAAAATTCGATGTAAATGTTGCAATTGACTTATTCCAGTAAAATCGTTATAACGTAATTCAACGTATAATTTCACGGTATAATTTCAAGTGAAAAATTCCAATTCATTAAATAAGCGATTAAAAATGAATAAGAAATAATTAAAAAAAAAAAAAAATGTGACATTTTGATTAAAACGTTGAAACACGAAATTTCATAATCATGCCAAGAGAATATTTCAATTTGTTAAATTCGAGTAAAATCTAATAAAAAGAAAAGGTTTAAAATATGATTTTCTGAAGTTTTTGAAAAATGAATTATCAAAAAACATTTTCTAAGTAAAATTTCGATTTGGTTATTTTTGATGTGAAATTTTTTTCTTTGATCGAACAATTAACACAAAAAATTTCAAATTTATGTAAAAAAAAAATGAATTTATCGAAAAATAATAAAGAGAATTAAAAACGATTAAAACATCTCATTATTTTAACTTCAAAGTTTTAAAATGCAAAATTTGAGCAAAAATTTTGAATTTATTCTTTTATATCAATTTATTATTTTTATATCATTTTATATCAATTTATTGTTGTTTAATAAAAACGTTAAAGCTCAAAATTTTCTAATGTCAACATATTTTATTCTAGCAAGAAGTATTAAAACAATGTTAAAACTAAATACAAAATGATTCAAAACTATGAAATAAACCGATCAATATTCCAAAAAAGAAACTTTGAAACAAATTTTGAATTTTTTTACTTTTTACGTGAATATTTCTTTAATTAAAACGTTAAAACAAAAAATTTTACGTACATGGAAAAAAAACATATTAAAAGAAATTTAAAACGATTAAAAATTTCGAAAAATCTAAAATTCAAACAAAATGTTAAATTTGTTACTTTTAACGTTAACGTTAACTTTCTTCGTTTCTTTAAGTAAAAAGTTAAAACAAAAAATTTTACATTCATGAAAAAAAAAATTATAATTTATTAAAAAGTACGAAAAAGTATGAAGAGTATTAAAAAATATTTCTTTACTTTGTCTATATATTTTCCAAACTTACAACTTTCAAACGAAACATTTCATAATCATGAAAAACAAATGTCAATTTATAAACTAATAATGGAACAAAGTAAAAAATGGTTAAAAACGATTAAAAACGATTAAAAAACGATCAGTATTCAAAAATGGAACAAATTTTCAACAAATTTTGAATTTTTTTACTTTTTAGAATAAATGTATTTCAAAATATTAAAACACAAAATTTCATAATCATTTCAAAACTAACAAAATTTTCAAAAAACATTAAAATAGTAGTAAAAAATAATAAAAAATGTCTGAATTCTCAAAAACTAAACTTTCTTTCTTTCTTTAATTAATTGAAAAGTTAAAACAAAATAATCACATAAAAAAATTGTAATTCATCAAAAAGTATTTAAATACTATACAATTATACAATATTATACAATTTCTTTATTTCACTTCAAATTTTCAATAATATAAGATTGAAAAAAAAACTTTAATTTCTCGAAAATTGTTAAAAAAAAAGAAAACGTAAAAATCGGTCAAGAAAATGATTAAAAACGAGTAAACATTTTTTTATCGTAACGTCCCGCCAATAAAGAAGCATTTTAAACGCCGATTTCTCTGACTCACGTATACATATATATATACAGATAATGCGGTAAACGAATTGCAACCGTTGATTTTTGTCAATGGGAGGCGGATGGAACTTGGGCGACGGGTACTGTGGGCAATTTTCTGGGCAGCTGCTGGGCGACCGTTGGGACGCGTGCCGCGATAGGTTACGGGGGGAACAGCTGCGATAATGCGTGGAGGAATACGCATTCAAACGTCACACACGTCTTACGCCATCGTCTGTTTGCGAATACATATATATATATATATATACTCCCATTCTCGATATGATTTATCGGAAATGCTTTAATAGTCGCCCTCTTGCCGCCATCTTTATTGATTTTTCCATTTTCAAAAACTCCGGTCCATTGTTCCCCGTTTCGGAAGCTGATAAATTGCTCTGCGTTCTTTTTTTTTTGTCATGACAATACGAAAATTGTGATAAATCGTCAGGTAACGATGCGTACAATATTGCATTAATTTTTAGTTATGTCAAAATCATATGCATACTGTATATATGTATTGTACAACCAACGAATGTATAAACCATAGAAAAACCCAGAGTATAGATGGGACGGATATCCGGGGAACACTTGCGATTCATTTACATAAATCCGTCTCTCTCACTCTCATTTGGGATACATCTAAAAGTTCGTCCCACGATTTCCCGTCGATTTCAATATTATGTTAGTACACGTATACATGTATATGTCGTAAATATACAAGTATTTCATATATATACATTTATAGGTTATGTTAGTACGCAATAAAATATGACATTTATAGAGAAAGTAAAAGCACGATATATGTAACGTTTTATCTTCATTTATTTCTATACATCCGTTATAAACGTATGCGGATTAAATAAATAATACGCAAAAAAAAAAGATAAATTCGTTTTGAATTTGTATGCGGATAAACGGTACAAAATGGAGATGTCAAATCGAATCGAACGACTTTACGCCAGGTTATTGAATACACTTTTACGTAACGGAGTAACGTACGACACGTACGAATTAGTTATTCGATCGCGTATAATTAATTCATAGCGAGATTCAACAATTTTCACTAGAAGATAAACTCGGAGCGCTATCGTCGATTTTCTTACGCGCACGCGCTATATATGGCAGAGTACCAACACGTAATACATAGCTGAAACGGTATCGAAACATCTTCGTTTCGAGGTTATGTTAGCACTCCTATATATACATATTTCCTAATAAACACGGAAAATTGTAGAATTTTCCAATTTTCATCGAACGATAAATCAAACACTTTGATTCGCATTTAAAAATTGTTTTCTTCTTCTTATTGTTTTTCATATTTATTACCAGAATATTCGCAACATTTACGATTTGAATGAATCCACATTCGACCAATGAATCATCATCGCCAAAAATCTGTTTGGCAACGACACGTTTTTCTTTAAACGATTCTAGATTATACCTCTGACCTAACCTCGTTACAAAAATTATCTCGTTGATAAACGAGGTTCGTTACTTGGCGTTTCTTCGCAACGTTTCGTAACGAACAAAAAATACAAAAGTTGTAACTACAGAGGTTATTTACACGGACGTTTCTATAATATAATCGATATATGCATATGTACACATCTACACCCTATCAACGGTACGAGCGTTGGATTGTTGCCGAAAATCGTCGCCTTTTACATGAATACTCGTGTCACGTTTCTTGTCGACGTATTTTCTGCATTACCGACATTTTAACATACTTTTTTTCCAAAGAATATAAAACCGAGTCGTTAAAACAGAAAATGCGTTGAACGTCGGTAATGTAGATAATTCCTTTGTCACCTCATTGCCTGCATTCGACATTTTTCGCTCGATATTGAGAAACAATCCAATGCTCGCCCTAGGGCAGGAAGTTAGACATTTCTTTCCGAAGACACCCGACTTCGAGGCGCTAAAAATACAATCTATTCTTCTTTTATTCCTTTTCTTTCTTTTATGTTCCTTACGAAAATCGGATACCTATCGGACGCCATCCGGTGGCGTACGACAGATGCTCGCCGTATCCAGAAACGCGATTGGTCCGGATAAGCGAGCACGTCGGAACTCGACATATACGGTTACGTAACGCGAATAAAAACGCTCCCTAAGACGTTCGTTATTTGTCGAGACTTTTCTGCCCTCAGGAGCGACGGAGACAGTCCCTCTATTCTTAAAAAAATACGATCAAAAGCGTCGTCTCTCTCACTCTTTCTTAAAATTAAATTTACATTTCGAGCACTCGAATGTTCTCGCAGTTTTAACGTCACGTTTCGTCAAACGCGCCGGCAGGAAATTCGTATGACGAGAGCGGAATGCAGGTACGAAAATGGTTTTTTTGAACCTTATCACGCGAGGAATGGCGAGGCACGACTACCGCTTCGCCGAAGGGACTGCCGTCAGACCTCGACCGAACGATTGTCGTCCTCGTCACGTATTGTCCTCGCGTTACCCTCCCTCTCCCAGTCCTCGTTAGGATTCGTAGGAAACGCCTCGTCTATCCTACGCGGTTTCTCCCTGTAGTCGCAATACTCGTCGTTCCTCTCCGCATCCTTGTCTTCCCTGATGGCCTCGGTCTGAGTGACGCGCGACGGCGACAGTGATTCGCTCTTCGCCACTTCCGGAACCTTGGCCGAGTCGTAGTAACCGTAATGGCCCTGCTGAATGATTTCGTACTGAGTGTCGGCATGCGACGAATGACCCGCCGCGTTGCCGGACTCGTCGCCCATCGACGAGTAGCTCGAATTCGACGGCACCTCATTGTTAACGTCCGTCCGTGCGAAGGGAAACGGCTGACGCGATCTGGCCGACTGACGCTTGCCGCGCCTCGACGAATGGTAATTCGAGCCCATTTCCTGTCGCTCGGTTCGCGGGTCACCTGAAAACGAATCGTTTCGTTTGAGATTATTCAAAAAATGCCTTGAAATATTCCAGGGACGGCTTTAGAACTTGTTTCATTAGAATAATGACAATGATGACGAATGCTAATACCTTCTTTATCCACGGCCAGATCGTAGATGCTGCTCTCCGGGCCGCAACACGACGAGACGTCGCCGAAATAAAGCTCGCTCTCCGATTGCTTCGTGCCGGACGTCGCTTCCTGTTGCTGGAAGGCTCCGTTTTCAACCCCGCGAAGCAGCAGCTTCTTCGACCTTCTGCTTCCGGTCCGTGCCGTTTCGCCGTTCACCGTTCCGTCGTCGTTCGCGCATCCGTTCGTACCCTTGCCGCTCGTCCTCTCTACTTCCGTTACGGTGTCCGTGATGGTCGCCAGGTCCTCGGCGTTCTCGTAATTTTCAAACGGTCGTTTCGCCAGGACGCTCGTTCTTCCATAATCCACTGGAAATGTACTTGGATTAGTAATAATCAATCAAAGAAACGTATAAATGCAGATACAAAAGTGATGCAAAGGTGATAACAAAAGTTCCGGGGATTACACGTATAGGAAGTAATAGATTTTTTTGTATCTCATCCCAGTAAACGATTGAAAGTTTAAAAATTGGATTGAGAAGGATTCAGATTGATTCATTTCACATACCGACGAATACGAATACAATTCTGTCTTTTTCAATTCAAATGTTTGATTTTACAATCCTTTTACGTTTACTGGAATTTTTATTTTCTATTCATTACACGACACATCCCTAGTTGAAGATTGAAAAGAATTCAAATCGTCAATTCAGATACTCGATTCTTTTCAATTCATTTCAATACTTCCGTCCAAGAAATTGAATTTCAGCAATTGCATTTTTCTTTTCTGCTCTTACAGAAACCTTACATTAAGGTTACATTGTTACTTTCTCATTGACTGAAAAGCATGCAGATAATCTCGAAAAGATAAGAATCAATCGATACCTTCTTCGACTTCCAAGTTGTCTTGAAGCCTCTTGGTAGTGCGGGTCCTCGTTTCAGGAACGGGTACCTGGACTAGACCGGTGGGCCGCCTAGCCGGACTGTTCGGGTCGCTGTAGGGCGGCGGCGGTCCCCAGAGCGGAACCGGACCGTCCAGAATGCCGTAGGCGCCGCTCGCTGGATTCGTCGCATAAGTCGCTCTGCCGTGATTGACTCCCTGCAAAACGGAATACGGGCCGTTCTGCGAGCCGAGCACGCTGTAAGGACCGGCTCTGTTATCGGCGGCGTTCACCTCCGATTGCCTCACTTGAGTGTGAAATCCGTAATTCGAATCAGGACTCGGCGCTGGTCCTCGCGATCTCGACCAAGGTAGCCGCCATCTTCTACGAAAGAGATCGAAAACATTATTCTCATTCATTTTATTATTCTATCGACGAATTTAAGAAAACTTATCGTTAAGAGTAAGTGTTGGTGTTTTCTTTTTTTTTTTTTGAATTTTGATAATGTTGACTACGAAGACTTACCCACGCAGAAATGTCACATCTCCATCGCGTTTCCAGAACATTTCATTAAATATATTCTGGAAATCATTTCCGGAATGTCTCATGCACGGCATTTGCGATATTCTACAAACACTCTTATTACGTATTCCGGCATGTAATCGAGTTATTCTAGAGATACGTTCTAAACACATTCTTCCGGCATTCTCAAGACATTCTAGAAACTTTTATCGTTCTTCCTCCAGGAGCTGCGATCTGTGTACCTCGTGTGATTTGTGGCGTCGCGTTGCGCCGTGTGGTAAGACTGCTTGTGTGTTAAATGTAAATCCATTTCTATATCGAGAGCGGAAAGGAACGCCGTAGACCTAGCGGCGGTAGAGTTAACTATACGCACGTACCCGCTTTATGCGCAAACAAGAATATCTTGCGAAGAAACGTTTCTTACGAAACGTTTTGACAATTTTATACTTTTAACATTATGAACAATATGTCTATTTGTAATAGTAGTGTATGTGTGTCCTCAGAATTACACGTGGCAACGTTGCAAATGAAATGTTTCCAGAATATTTCTTCTAAAATATTGTTTTAAATATTTCAATTGCAATGATTCAGGTATTATTATCGTAAAAATTACTTGCTAATATGCACATATATACAATCATTATCATCGTCATCGTTTATCGATTCCAAATTCGAAAAGAAATAGTAGGCTACGTTATTTTATTCAGTAAAATCCAGTGTATAATCGAGTGAGTTATATAATAAGTGTTTAAACGCATACATTAATCTAGTCGTCAATTGTGAAACTTATACAATACATTTCAGTTTTTACTCTTACGTTATCCATTCTTACCTAGAAGGCACCAAATCGGGATTCGGCGTATAGAGGTTACCCGGCGTTTGCGCCCACCAGGCACCCGCGCCGCCGCAGTCGTTGCAGCATCCGCAGGAACCGGCTTGGCGGGCGCCGACGACGGCGCCACCGTCGCCGGCTCCGACGCCCTGGCCGTAATACGACCTGCAACGCAACTCCAATTGTTCCCAGTACATCTTCTTCTTCTCGTGAGTGAGCAGCTGGTACACCAGCATGCACGAGAAGATGCAGGCGAGAATACCGGCGACGGACACGCCGAACAGGGCGCAAAGGCAGGAATAGAGGGCGCCGTGCACAGCCTCGCAATGCGGCGTGCCCTCGAATATCACGCTAGTATCGGGGACACCCGCTTGAGACGTTCCGTAGCAAGTGCACGACCTGATTGATGGAAAATCAAAATACGGTTTAGTCATTTAATGTTAAACGATAATAGAATTAAATGCTAAATGATAATTATTTTACATACGAAAAAAAAAACATGATAAAGAACCGAGTATACGTGAATTTACCATTTTGAAGATCTAATTTTTATCGTCATTTTTTTCGTTTTTCATACATTCTTTGTTCTATACGTATTTTTATTGACTTAAAGTGTCTCATGCACATGCACCCGATAAGGAATCGTCGGCCATAATAGATTTTTTAAATTATTGTCTCATTACCAAAATGGTGATCGAATACGAAAATAATTTGATTTAATATAATTTGATAACCCTGATACGAATCTACGGTTAGTTTCGTAAATCCAAAATGGGGGATCTAATATGGCGGACGAAAAGAATTAAATATAGTAGTCAATTTTTATGATTTTTAGTATCCTTATGTTTATTGGGCGCTAATTATGGAAATATCATCACATTTACAAACTTCAAAATGGCGAGCACAATATGGCGTATGCAAAATATTAAATATTCATCGACTTTCATGATTTTTAGGATCCTTATGTTTTTATGGGCACTAATTACGAAAACAGGATCAAATCTTCAAAATTCAAAATGGCGGGCACAATTTCTATGATTTTTAGTGCAATTTTGTTTCTTGGGGCGCTAATTATAAAAATATGACTTATAAAATTCAAAATGGCCGACGAAAAATATGAAATATTCATCGATTATTATGTTTTTCGAATGGATTTACTTGTCTATCCGTTCCTAAGGAAACAGTTAAAAAGTAGTTAAAAAGTAGAATTTTGTTTATATAATTAAAAAAAAAAATCTAATAAAAAAATTGTTTATAACTTTATGGATATTGATTTTAGATGAGTTTTAAAGGCATATTTTTTGGAAAAAACTTGGCATTTTACGTCGGATATTATGTGTCGGAAATTTGTACAGTTACTGGTTAATTGATCGGTTTACAAATTTTCTTTGGAAAAGGCATAGTCGAAAATAATTTGTAGAAAAATCAAAGGTAAATGCGAGGCATTGCCAGTAAAATCTTTGATTCCAGTGGTACTTCCTACACATTATGATCGTATATCACATAATATATGATATAATGATCTTACGGTATTTTTAAATTTAAACTATTGACAGTTTTTAATTTTTTGTGATTGTTCGAACAAAGTTGTATTTGTACAAAACAAAAATAATTAGCCAACAAAAGAATATAAACATAAATCTCACAAAAAAAAAATTGAAACTCGTATGGAGTCGCAGCAGAGATTATCAGGCAAGTAAATCGTTAAAACGTTAAGTAACAAAATATGAAATGTAGATGAAAAAAGTACAAAGAAAAAAAGTCCCTCTGTAAACGTACATCTGCCAATTTTCCGCAAACTATAGTGGAATTTCAAGGCGATGGGAATGCGCTCCTCGGTATATATAAAGTCTGAGCAAATAGACGTTAAATGCCCATAAGAAGTAATAACACCGTCGGTTTACGGCTCGCGTCGGGGGATTCGCGTATGTATATAGCTTCTAATGTGAGCTGGTTTTAATAAGTGAAAAGTATATACCTTGCCCTGCTGGTGTACACGCACTCTCTCAACCCTTGTAACCTGGATAAGTGCGTGACGGTAGTCGTGACGGTGACGAAAAGGCAGATCAGGGCACAAAAGATACCGTAGACACCGCATACTTTCATCTGCGCAAAATTAATGTTTATTAAGAAATTACTGTAATTACGAGAAATTAACGTTTACAATATTATTTGTTATAAATGATTAAAAAAGAATAAATTCTTTATATTGTGAAATAAAAAGAGTACGTATTGGTGTTCATTTTGAAATTAGTATCGTCTTTCCTCTGGACTTTTATGGTGTTTCCATAAAGTACTTCATGTAATTACGTGACAAAATATTAAGAAATAATTCAATTTATGAAAACGTTTATTTAAATTCAATTTTATTTCATTCAAAAATACAAAAAAAAAAGTACAAAATCTGTTTAAATTTTGCCAACAAAGTAGTAATGATATCAATTCATTATCTTTATTCAACTATTATAACTTTTTTTTTAAATGTGTAATAATTCATTACTATCTGAATAGTAAAAAAAAAAAAAAAAAATAATAATAATAATCAAAATTTATGCGTGCCTTAAAATAAGAATGAAAAACAATATAAATTTTTTTTTTTTTTTTAATTTATATATATATATATATTTTATTTTACTTTTTTATTTATTCAAAATTTGAAAGCTTCATGGTCACGGTTTTGAAAACAATTCTAAAAATTAAATAAAAAAAATGTTATCAATCATCGTGAAGTAAACAATACAGAACAGTTTGTCCTCATTTTTCCAGCTGCTAACCGCATTAAGAAGCAATCTCGGTACCAGAAAATGATGGTCTTAATAAACTTGACGCAGCTCTTACCAGTATTCCGTAACGGTGTTTCCGCTTCGATAAAATCATCGTCAGCAGTCCCATGAGAATTAACTGAAACACAATTACGAACCAAAATTAATATACGGGTCATCATTGATTTCCATTGGCTTTCGATTTCATTTCATTCACTATGCGGTTACACTCTCAGCGACGATTAATGAATAGTGATTCGTTAATCTCGTCTCGATTTTACGAGATTCTAAGCAAATTATACCGACATTTTTCGACACGCGTGTTTTCATTTTCTATATAGTAATGTTTCCGTCGTATATAATAATATACGTATGTACTCTATTCGGGTTATTCCCAGAGTAGACAATAATAATCCCAGTCGCATTATATGGGTAGCTTTTATATCTTGCAAATTACTCATTATCATGATTGCGATAAATGAAAACAATAAGTCGGATTAAAGCAAATAGGAAAAGTATACGACTAATGACAATTAATCTTAAGACATGACAAAAAAAGATTTTATACGTGGTAGAAATTCAGAACAATTTTATTGGAATAAAATATGTCGGATTAAAAATGGATACAATAGAAACGTGCATAAAATTCATATATATTACAAAACACAAGACAAAGCAAATTTTAAATGAAAAATTCTCCTAAATAATAAAAAATAATTATTAACTTTAAAAAAAGTAATACAAAAATTACACACAATTATTCTGTCCTTTATATATCCAATAAAACTATTTAAGTATATATACGAATAAAAAATATCATCTAAGTAATGAACGGTAAAACCATACACTCAAATTGTATACAAACATTACCCAAAAATTCAGACTTTAGCCCATCTTATGTTGTTTTGTCTGTAATTATTTTTTTCAATAGTATTATGTCAGAGTACTTATGAAGGACAATGCAAAAATTCAGTTGTGGATAATATCAAAGAATGTAATACTACTTTTTTTTATATGCAGTTTTATTAATGAAAAAGTGAAAATAAAATAAAGCAATCTTTATACTAAATGAAAATTAAAAACTTTCATTTCGATCCCAAAGTGCAGATCCTCTTCAGAAATTGACAATTAAATAATGGTTAATATGCAGTTTTATATTGTCCAACATTTAGATGATATTTTTTAGACATATATATATATATTTAAATAGTTTTATTGGATAGTTCAAGGATAGAATAATTGTGACAAATTTTTGTACAATTTTACTATCTAACAATTACACAATTTTACTCAGGAGATTTCTTCATTTAAAAAATTTGTTTTGGCTTGTGTTTTGTAATTTATTTGCGTTTAATTCACATTTCTATTGTCTTCATTTATATTATATCCATTACCGAAGATATTTGCTTAATATCATTAATTTTAATCCAATAAAATTGTCCTGAACGAGGGATATTTTATCTATATTCAATTTTTTTTTATTATATTGTATTAATAAATATAAGAAATTGTCTTAAGTGGGTTCTAAAGTAGAACAGTTACCGACCTAACCTCGAAATACGAAAACTGTAAATTGTAAATGATTGAAACGATTTTTCAAAATTTGGGCTTTGGAAGG
>JAPYZR010004848.1:0-44242 GCA_030522945.1 Trichopria nigra
GTTCATGATGCGATTAGGTGAAGGGCGCGAAATCGCATTTTGCGTCCTGAAAACGTGGCGCGAAATCGCATTTTGCGGCCTACTGCGACAAAAAAATATATACTTTACACTCTTGTTAAGTAATACACTATGTGTATAATATAATATATTATATTGAAATGACTGCATGTAATTTAACCAAGTAGAATAGTTACAGACCTAATCTCTACAAAAGTGCAAATTAAGAATGATTAAAACGATTTTTCAAGATTAAAAAAAAATAATCTAAAAAGATTATTTTCCCTTATCTGCAACACAAATCATTTATTTCGCATGATCTTCATTTAATTTGGAACCCGTTTCAATAATTTTTAATTTACAGTTAGATCGGTAACTGTTCTATTTTAACCCGAACGGACGATATTTTTCGGTTGTCATTACTGATAGGTTATCAATGTTGAAAAAATTTGGGCTTATCATTTCTAACGTAAAATTGACCGCATTTTACGATTGAAAATTTGATGCATAATTATTGTTGATCGTATAGAATTTTTGGTAGAAAAAATTCGATTTTTTGTTAAATAATGCAACGGTATATTGTCTTCGTCCATCTTTTTAATTTTAAGGACAGAATCGGAAAGTAGGATAAATTTTACTTTCAAAATTACGTGTCCAGATTTTTGTCAATCTTCAGAACCTAGAAGACAGGACGAAGAGTAAGTACCTAGAGACAGTCGAAAAGTACAAAAAACAAAAAATAACAAAAAATCGTCACTTCGAAACTTAATGGATTAAAAGGAACTTTTTGTGAATTATTGTTTTTAAAATGAAAGACATCCGCATTTTAGAATTGTAGAATGAAGGGGCGGAGGGAGCTGCTGGAGAAAGAAACTAAAATAATGTTGGTCTGAGTGATGAAAAAACACGGATTAACTTATAGGGAGTTTGATAAAATGCAGATTCAATATAGCTTTGCAATAACTTGCTCCGAGAGTCGCTCCTTTTCCAATATATGGATATACAAATTGCATTTGCAACCTAACTTTAGAGCGGCTCCGACTCCAAATACAGCCTTTTATTGCAATATATTTCGTTATAATTAATTACAATATAAAGTTAATTGAATCCCTTAATGTTGTTTGTAAAGTGATTTCAAACGACAAGCAATAAAATACGCAATATTTCGACATGAAAGAAATGCCTAAAAAAGAAAGATTCGCGCGGCATAAACAATTTACAAAATGGTCGTTAGCTAAGAGTGAAGGTCGTAATTATGTACAATTGTCACTTCAGATTTTCGATGACATTAAAAAATTATATAAAATTAAAAAGATGAATTAGAAAAGGTAAATCGAAATCGTTTTTCGCGTAGAGTGAGACACGTGAGTCGGCTGCTTGTACGTTTCATCCTTATATATTATATACCTATATATAATTAGACGATTTAAAAAGAATCGTATTGATCCGTAACATGGTTAAATCGATACACGGTAAGCTGGAGTGAAAAGTTGGATTGAACGAATTTATGTATAGGGGCAGGAACAAATCACCACGAGACATCGGTGGGTTCCGTGGGTTCATCGTCGATTGTGAGACGCTTACCCTGCCCTGCCTGCGCCTTGGGCGGAACAAGAGTATCCCCAGCGATACTCGTTCGACTTCCTCCAGGTGGTCGCAGGGTACAAGTCTCGAAAAGGGAAGCCATTGTACTCCTATACCGTGAAAGTCGCAGCCCTCGCTCGCAATTTGATCTTGGAGGCGGTTAGTCGTCTGCTTCGCTTAATGGACCGAGAGAAAAGATCGGCGCAATCTGCCAAACACAAAGGAGATTGCTTAATAGATTTGCACTTCGAGATGAAAAACCGGAAAGAGAATATATACGTGTGTGTATACGTATATGGTCACGCGGCGGACGGGTGGGGGGTTGCACAGTTTTGATGGAAATCGGCATTTGTTTGGCGCGACCGGATCACATTTCGTGTTTGCCGATTGTGATCAGGCGTTTCTTTTATTTCGTTGCCGAGTTAAATTGGGCTGACAGGTACAGAAATGCCGAGTCTCACGGACAAACAACTATATATATGGATGGCCCCCACCTTTCCTATACCATTTAAATCAAGGATATATCGTTGAGATAAGTTTTTTTTTTTCTTCTACATTTTTTTTAACGTAATTTGCTGTACGTTAAATTTGATTGATACGGAGCTCGCCGCGGGTTCTCGCTCGCGATTGCTCGGCCTTGCCGCAACTTTAAAACAAATGGCTGAACGTTTAAAAGGCCGGTGTAAACGAATTTCAAACTTAACGCAGAACTATAATATTGTCTCGGAATGCGGATATACCGGCGCAGTTTTTCCCCGGCTCCTAATGACCCGCGACGTACGAATGTTTTATAAACTTTCTTCATTTCGAAGTTCGCTCCGATGTATATGAATAAGCGTATAGCACGAAGCCGCGCACAAAGTCGGCGGTAAAAAGGAAAGAAAAAAATAAAAAGAAATACACGCCACGGTTACCGGAATTAACGAATCCTGGAGTTACCGCCTCGTAGGACTTTTGCCCTATCGTTGCAATTAGTAGTTCCGTCGGTTTCCGACGTTCCTTTGAAGCCAGCCAAGTGAATATATATTTACGTCCTTCTCTTCTGTTTTTTTTTTTTTTTTTTTTTTCGTTTTTTGCATTCGCGGGGATACGGCGCGGTTATATATATAGACAGGCAGCGACGGAGGGCGGGGGCGATTTTCACTGCAATTTCGAATTCGCCGATATATATATATAGGTGGCGACACGAATGCAGCAGCCCTGGCACGCGCCATCACCGTTGATTACACATTCGGCATAGAGGGGCTTTTTATATTCGCGAGCCCTCCGAGTGCACCCGGCGGTTTCGCGGACAATGCGAATTGCTAACGCATTGTGGCCTCTCGTCATGCGAGCGGTCAACGTGTAATTCATCGAACATCCGTGCCTCTGCTGCTGCGGAAACGTTATCAATTATCATAATTAATCATCTGCGCGAGAAGCTTCCTTGTATACGTGCCCGGATAACACTCGCAGATGCGCAATAATGACGGTCCTCGCATCGATAATAACGATCACGTGGTACTTTCTGAAATGTTAATTCAGTATTTAAAGAAATATAGTTTTAAAAAATTGATGCACGATCAACACGTGAACCTTAATATGAAGACCGAAAGTGTACATGATAGATGTTTTGTACGCTTTTTGTTTTTCTTTTTTTTCTTTTTTTTTTTATTACTATTAATATCGTCTTCATTCTTCTTTTTATCGTCAATAAAACTTCAGATTGTAGTTATAGAACAGGAGGATATAATGAATTTCTATTTATGTTGCATGCTATTTAATTTTCAATTTCTGAAGAGGATCCGCACTTTGGGATCGAAACGTAAGTTTTTAATTTTCATTTAGTATAAAGACTGCTTTATTTTATTTTTACTTTTCTAATATACAGAACAGGAGGGGTAAAATAAATATGGTGTCTAATAACTAGCCTATAATTTGTCCGAAAATAATGGAAATCTCACATTTTATTATTTGCTTTTCCCTCCCTTTACAAAGTGCAGAAAACTTCTATAAAAATCCTCAAGTTTATGCACAATAATTCTTCATACTGTACGCCTGGCATGTACATAATATATCTAGATATTTGGGCAAATCCAGGGAACTTCCAACTTTTGCTATATTCAGTAATCCTATTAATGCAAACAATGTGAACATCGTTGCTTGCGCGCATGTAATAAATTAATTTGTTAATACATGTAAATGTTATAAACAATGTTATAATATAGTTTCATCAATATTTTAGCGGTCTGAGATTACAGGGATATTTTGTACTTGAAATATTTAAGGATGGAAAAGTAATGAAATTTCATGTGTCACTCGAATTTTCTTTTTACTCTTATGAGCGTCGTTTCCACTGCCTGAGTTTTATTTTTAATGTAAAAGTCTTACGGAAACTCCAATACAATATAACATATTTACGCATTTCGCGTGTGTGACAGAACTTTTCAAAAATTGTAAGCATTTAAATATATGAGTTTCTTGAATTTCATCAATTCTAAATTTACTAAAACTTTTTTTTTTCAAAGTTATTTAATTGACATTTTATAATATCTGAATTCAACAAATTCAGGTATTTTTGCCAAAAACCAAAAACATGTTTATACGTCGATAAGTTCTTTATTTGTTAAACACCATGCCTCAAATTAGAGCTCTTGCAAAACGTAATTCAATACTTCAAACATTTAGTATGAAGTACTACATTTATATGTAAAAAATATATGTAAAATATGTAAAATATATGTAAAATATATGTAAAAATGATTAAAGGAATTATGGTATGTGCAGTTTTCCATTCGATTTATTTGAAACTTATTACTCTTGAGTTTTTGGTGGTGTTTTTAATACTTTTCATACTATTTTTACATCCCGTTTCTCTAAAAATCAATTTTAGATTTTACAATCCTCATATTTTACTTGTTGCATGGGAATGTTTGAGACAATTTTTCATTTTAGACTCATCATCATCGACTTTAAAAACGGATTATACATCCTATTACAAGGGTAGTATTGTGTATATGTATCTAAAGTATATATATGAGTACATGTGCTCAATGATAAAGCTATGCTTGAAATTACAAAAAATATAATAATTTAAAGACCAAAAGTTAAAAGTTTTGTGAATTTGCCCATATACGTTTACAAAAATTATTGTAATGTATTATTAAATGTACATGAAATTTCATGATAGTATGGGGTTATATTTATAGTCCTAATTATCAATTAAAACCCAAAACCTTATTGTTGAAGGTTATATTTATATTATATATATATATATATATATATATATATTTATATGTTTATATTCACTTCATCGGAGGTTTGTAAGGTTAGGTAAACGTATATTAAATAACGTTAATACAAAAAGTAAACATCCTGATGATACGTGACAAATGTTCCTTTTCCACGTCAGAAATCGTGTACTATACATTTCATTGAATTTCGTTCAAGGACAATTTTACTCCGGTTATATTTCTAAAAGCTTCCGTAATATGTGAAATGACTTAAAACGATATAATACAAAATTTAATAGGTCTGAGAAGATTTTCCACGCTGTTTGAAAAGATGATTGAAATTTAGAAATACATAAAAGGCTTATAAAATGTAAGCTGGAGCGCGAAAAGTTTCGAAATTGCAGTATGAAAAGAGGATTACACCCTAGGGATGCACGATGTTACATAAGGGAAGAGTTTCCTTCGTTTTACTTCTTGTTCTCTTCATAGATCAGCCTTATACTTTAAGTGGACATAATTAATAATTTAATTATCGCAAAATATCTCTGGAACTGACGTCTGGCTTTACGACACCCGTAAGACGGTAGATAAAATTCCTACTCGGTATAAGGGTAATTAACGAGAAAAGTGGAAGTTGACACCGAGTATCCTACCGCGTCATTTAATGGTTACTTGGCATGACTCTACTCTTCATACCAGCTGGGCTTTTGTCCATCGTGACATCTTGAATTATTATTATTTCTTTTTTTTTTTTAACGAAAATTTGTAATTTCCATTTTCCACTTTATCTGAATTTCTTATTCATAAGCTGTAATTTTCCCGAGTTATCATACCCTAACTTGTATGAAATCGTTAAATTCATTTGTAAGTAGAATACTATTACGACCATTACATAGATTTGGAATAGATGCTATTATTACAAATGCAATCAAGAAATAAATTAATACTTTATTGATTGTGACATGTGACAAAGTACAAATACTCTAAGGTCGAGAAAAAGAATATATATTACAAATTTAGTAATTAAATGTAATAGTATATATTATCTAACAAGGTACACCCTTAGTGGATATTAATAACAAGAGTACTTTTACGCACGCGTTGGGTATCCTACTTTTTGTATTTGGTTCAGTAAAGGTAATGCTTAAAGTACTTTAGATGATGCCTCTCGTATTACTTCTTAAAGTGAACGTTTAAGGATTCTGGGTGGTGTCATGCGTGAAATAAACAAGTTACGCATGAGTTGAAAGAGGCATGCGTAAAGTTAAATGCGTATCATTTTAACTTTACACGTTAGTTTTTCACTTCATACACGACTTTTTCACCTTACGAACTGAAATCGGACATCTAAAGTACTTTACGCACACAATTACAAAAATGATATTTTACTCATACAAACTGGACCTAAAACATTGATTTTAGAATCGACTACTGGATTTTTAAAATGTGATAAATATCTCCTATTTAATTGAAAAAAAAAAAAAAACAAGAACAATCATTTTGTCGCAATCATAAAAGTGCTCTTCCAATATGTTCTTTAATCCCGGAGATGCCGAGCCTCACTGCTCCCTATAGGAAGCAGCCCAATAAAAGAATTATAACGTTTCATATTGACATTGATTTTCGTCCTTCTCTGTTTCAGGTAAGTTTTCTTTTCTTCTCGTACAATGCCGGGGGATTGAGAGCACGGGGCAAGGCACGATAAGAAACGAGTGGACGTAGCGGTCGAAGCTTTTTACACAATTGCGATCTATCCTGCGAAGCCTTCGGAATGTCGGGGCTGCTATCTTTCCGCGACGCGACGTATCGATGTTGCCGGGAATAAACCACTGGGATCGGACAAAGGTATTAGTTCGCCCTGATTCACCTACGCAGAAAGCACTGCACTTATCTGTACGGGTGTACACAATGCACAGCTTGTCTCCAATCTGCCGCGCTCATACGGGAAAATCGAGGGACTTGACGAACGCAGGTATTTAGAGGTGTCTCCGAAACCTAACAATAACACGAATTATTCCATTTTTTAAAATTTTGAAATATTTATAATTAACGTACCGATTGAAAATTTCGACAACATTTTCCCAAATTGTTGGCTCAATTAGCGTGGGTGACTTTTAAAACCGCACATATAAAATTTAGATTTAAAATCTGAGGTCAGATTCGTAATTAGCGACCTCGAGAACTCCTGCATACACATTATTATAGTCCAATCTAATTATTTATTTTTTTTTTTTTTTAACCGAGCGACAATGCATTACTTAATCTTACGAAATATATTTTTCAATGTCAGTTAAATCAAATTATTATGAAATATCTAATTATTCGTTTATGATAAAATTTATGAAATTAAAAATGGCAATAACATGTTGAGAAGGATAGAACAATTGATAAATTTCGGCATTCAATTTGTAGTGTAAGATAGAAAAAAAGGCACTCTTAAGGTATAGAGCGAGTGGAAAGTTCTATTTCCCGCACTGAGACTCGATATACGCGAGGAAATAGCGTATACTTTTCATGGAGGGTAAGTATTCAGGAAGTATATGAAAATCAACACTTTAGAAATACATCAAAATCAAATCTGGAGGGTGCGGAAAGTTCCATTTTCCCGCACTAAGCCCAATATAAGAAAAAAATAAATATTTCACATTCAGGTATGTAATCGGTTTATTCGAATAAAAATGTGGAATATGTGTAAAAGGAAAGAAAACATAAAATTTATTTTTAGCAATTTTATTGTGACAAATCAATTTAGTATATTTAAAACCGATTTGACTTTGTTTTGATTTATAGAAGCAACGACCCGAACAATGAAATATATAACAACGTCAGTTCATAATAGTTAAGCGAATGTAAATTTCAGAATTATGTTTTGCTTCGGATGCGACGTTATAGAAAGTGCAGTAGAGTAAAGCGTCACGCTATGTAGCGTGCGCAGGGCGAAGGATACTGCAGTTAGCAGTATGTCAAGTAAATCCAACGCTGACAAGGTGTGTACTCCTACACATCTCTTCCGACACTTGAAACCGACCGTCTGACTCGGCTGGACTTGTATTCCAAGCGACGTGCATTGTCCGATTGTTGAATCGATGCTACGGCCAATAAACGCGCACGGCACATCTCTAAACCGTCTTTGTAGCGTATCCACACGTTGGTTATACGGGATGATTCGAACAATTTTGATTCGACTCTTTTGTAGTGTCGACCTCGATATATCAAGCGGCACTGCCAAATATATATATACATATATATAACTTTCAATAAACGTCACAAGTGAATAAAAATTACTATATAATTGATAAATAAATAAGTTTTAGTACTTTCATGCGGTGCCTCATTCATGTATATCAGAGACGTGTAAGAAATCACGGCAATGGAATGTTTAGTAAGATACGCGAATTACAAAGTCCGCTCTAATTGTACTTTATTAAAGGTTAAATAACGATCTTGAGTTTTATTTTATTGAGATATATATAGAGCAGTTTCTGCTCTTAATTACTGTTTATTTCGTGCACTCAATTCTTACGAGATGTACTTCATTAACGAAATGTATGCAATGTATATTTATAAATATGGAGTACCTTGCACCGTACTTTGGCATTAATTGGGAGATAATATAAAAATCTCGTTACGCAGCGTAGAAATAAAAATCAAAAAAATATGTGCGATAAAATTGTACCGACTATAAATTTTATATAAAATGACTTATTCGTCGTTATAAAAATATTAATTACCGTGCTGCTTTTTAATTATTAAGAAGTAATGGGAAAGTAAATAAACCATCGCAATAATGTGACACTCGTCATTTATCTGTGAATTAAGTCAACGATATAGGTGAGTGTTTTTTTAATTTCTTGCAGTGACGTTATTCTGAAATCCAGACATTTCTTTTTAATGAAGTGTGATTACATATTGTATAAATCTCTGTGCAGTAAAATTTTACATTAATTTGGAAATGATTTTTTGAACGTCCCAACTATATCAGTGGATTTCCACTGATACTGACGTTATGTTGTTAGGCATGAATACATTGGTCCGTACCGTTTGATTTAAAAAGAAAATTTTCAGAAATATCAATTACTGTTATTAAATTTTTTGTAATTTTTCATTTGGACCCTGGCAGAAATTGCGTCTAATTATTCTAAAGTTTTTGGCTGCAAATATTCCTATTAATTCGATATCTTTTTTTAGTTAAATCTTGCACAGTGTGCACCCAGTTACTGTACAACATTTTTAGGCACATCTGGAACGACTCACAAGTATATTTTCTGTCCAATTTCTGCCTACATTCTGCCCATATTGTATTATTGTAATATTACAGTAATACTTTTATATACATATATATACGTTTATTATGAATAAGGTTATGTAAACCGTATATGCATAATGATCTTCAATCACGTTTAATACGTCGTGACACATACCAACCCTTTGTTCATAAGTTTAATCTTATGAGCTTCGCCTCGTATTATCACTATCCGCATTGTTATTGTCATTAAACCTTTCGCAAATATCATGTTTATCAGTATATGGACATTATTTTTCCTATGTGCTGCAGGATTGCTGACCTCAATAGGCCCAAATAATTTTGTTTTTTAGTTTACACCGAAATAGATAAAAACAAATGTGATTTTAGCTTATTTCTCTAAATTTCTGTATCTCTAGAATTCTGTATCAGTAATATGAGGAAAGACATATTCCTTTTAGTTTGAAGCATGATAATTTCTGCTCTCTAAGTCTTAAAAGTGAAAAGTAACGAATGAATAAAATAATTTTGAAACGGCACAAGCTCGAAGGCACAACAATGAAATTACTGCATTTCATGGACAATGAAACTTAACGATTCACTTTCCGACCGATGGCGCTCGTTTAGAAATTCATTAGGCGACGCCATGATCTCTTAATTAAATTCCAGTAAACGCGTTGTCAAGTGTTAGGAGGATTCTTGATCATTATATAAAGAGACGAAGGGAGTGTTTTTCGTCGCATAAATCTCTCTCATAATGGGCTCATTGTATTTACAAATTCGACTTTGTCAACAAAATAGGAGGAAAAGAAACAGTGGCAGGTATAGGTCGGTACGTTTGTAGCTGAACGAATCGTCGAATTCGGCAGATAGTATAAGAAAGAAAGAGAGAGAGAGAGAGAGAGAACCCTCAGGAGATTCTCGATAATCGATATGTTCGCTCTGTTCTGCTCCTCTTTTTGTCCTGTCCTGTTGGTGTACCTTTTTCCCTCTTGTTTCTCTTTCTTCACGGTGGGAGTCAGGCGCCGGCCAACGGTGCGGGAAAACCATTAGTTTTTAATTTACCGCCGAGTCGATCGCGTGAAATTGCGGCGTTTAGTTTTCGTTTCGGCACCGAATGCGTTTACAAGACTGCCGATCGAAACTTATTCACTCTTGGTGGGCTCCACAGATTACGGCTAAAATTAACGGCACATGTGCCCGCCGTTCACGCTTGAAAATTAATAATGTCGTTGTGTGATTTGAAAAAAAAAATATCTACGATTTACAGCTTAATCGTAGAATATCCAGTGTGAAATAACCGAAAAATGACCGAAAGTGTCATGTAATTCTTTTATTTACCACTAAAGCTGCAGCCCTTTCGAATCTGTTGTAAATCGTTTTTGCTTTTGTACATTTTTAATTGCAGAAGAAATATAATGTTTTCGAGATCGCTGACGACGAATCCGATCTCAGATTTTTTTTTTTTTTTTTTTTTTTTTTTTTTTTTTTTTTTTTTTTTTTTTTTTTTTTTTTTTTTTTTTTTTTTTTTTTTTTTTTTTTTTTTTTTTTTACATAAAATACTACCGCTGGAAACTTTAATCTATTCAGGATTTAATGGTTGAATGGTCGTTTCATGTATAGAGCGTACCAAAAACCTACAAGAAAATTGGTCTCAAATCCAGAAGGTTGGAAGAACTGAAGAACGATTGGAAGTTGCTAATGAAATTAATCTGCTCGTAAATGTTTCACTTTGTTATGTTAACAAACCGACTGACAAATTACCAGAACAATGAAAAAATATAAAATACGATTAGTTAATAGAACAATTAGCATCAATACAGTTGATATCAAATTAAAAGCAACAAGTAACAACAATCTTTAGTATATGATCCACGGCAAGTAATGAAGACCACATGGTCGACTGAGACTGATGATTCCTCGAAGAACACTTGATCAAACTGCGACACTGAAACAGTTACCAAAGGATCTGGTCCTACTGCAATCATATGGCGATGAAAGTTCGTAAATCATTCTAACTCAAGTTTACCAATCCTCAGGAGGCCATAGATCATTGCAACGTTCAAATTGTTTATTGATGTCGGGTGTGCATCTCGCGCGCTTTATGGCCTCTGTACGATATTCAATGAAGGGTAAAGTAATCATAAGAAGACATCTTGGAAGACAAAGGTTACGCCAAAAGGTTGAAAAAGCACTTGGGTCTAGGAAACGCGAGTCGAAACGACGAAAAGCGATATACCTGGCGGAGCCGCGCTTTAATAATTTAAACGTCCCAAACTTGATGAGGCCATAAAGCCGAACGCGAGGGCCGTCGGTATTTCTCCAGGGTGCCATAACTCGGTCGAAAGGCTCCAGGACGCGTGCCGCTCGTTTGAAAGTTTGCATCCCGCGGTCGTCTAATGGCATGGGAGGTATATCGTCGTTTCGTCCCGGCATCTGTTGGACCTCAACGTCGAAGCACTTTCGAGGGAGGAAGAGTCCCTCGAGGGCGCGGGAATAAACAGCGGGAAACGAGCGACCGCGTGCAAATCGTTAAAAGCTCCCCAGTCCAAAGCTTTGCCACAGTATTCCTGCCTTTCGAATTTACATTGGTAAGAAACCGAATGCAACTTTGCCATGTTGATGTGCTTGCCGAAGACCCCCATTTTATAGTCGCATTTCGTCATCAAGCCAACTTTCTCATACTTTTGCGTCCCGGGTTAACGCGTGGCGAGGTTCGTAAACTTTCGGAAATTTAATATTATCTCAAGCCAATTACTGATTCTATCAAAGTTGAAAGTTTTTGGCGGAGTTAAAAGTGCAGTTTTATTACCGGGGTTTACCGCGGTTGCGAGCGCAACGATGTAACCATCATTACGACGCTGAAATCACCAGCGACCTTCCCTAAGATCGCATCATTCAAGAAACTCTTTATTCTTAAGTGTCTTTCAATTTGCTATAGAATGGAAATAGTATATTACGCAACTAGAGAAGCGCTATAATCTCGAATACCTGAAGAGTTTGTCACACGACGGCAAATAACTTGATGGGGCGTCTTCGAGCACTTTTAATTTTGGGCCGCGTGAGACAAGTCCAACTTCCCTCGAAGGCGTTCAAGAAAAAAAGTTTTTTTATATATTCATTACATAATAGCATAGTCGTGAAATTCATTATTGTCTAGACGCATGTAAATTTCAGTATTGCTGATGCGATAAAACCACTCAGACCTCCCCATGGGAAGTTCGCGGTGCATAATTTGCTCGGTTTCATTGAAACTTCATTGAAATGTAATTTAATGTATACAGGGATTATATGTATGTATAGACATGCAAGAGACATTAAGCGACAGGGGAAAAAATCCATAAAAATAGTCGGCCCGCCTACGCCGCGTGCTCTCGGTGGGTTTGGCGATGCGAGCGACCGATCATTTGAATACGTACGGCTAATAATTTGAGGGCGTGCTGCACGTGGTTTCTCACATGCTGGATACAGCATTGTGTTTTGTGCAGTCAGCTTGGTTGCCGCATCGACTGGCGCATGGGAATGCGAATACGGATGACGTCGTTGTGATCGTTCATCTCGTCGTAAATAGAACCACCCGTTTGGAAATTGCAGTAGGAATCCGACAAGACTCAGATCGGAAACACGTTTTCCCGATCAGGCACTTGTCGGTAAACCTTTTCAGACCGCGATAGCGATCCAGACGGTCCTATCGGCGGTATATACAAACGGGAAACTGGAGGTTTTAGCGGGTTAACATGGCGAATTGAGAGGGAGGTAGAGGATCGATAATTACAGGCCGATAATTTGAAGACCTAAATGGGTTATTTATTGGACATAATCGGTTTTTTTGCATTTCCTGTCTTTCTGTCACTGCTGAAGTAAATTATGTTCTTTTGTTTGCCGCATCAAAAGTGGTTGTAATTATAATTGTTTAAGTTTATTTTTTTCTAAACTGTCAGTATTACCTCGATATGACCAGCAGTCATTGCTACCTCTACACTCTTCTGACCAAAGAATTACCGCGTTCGTCCTACCATGAGTGTACAGTTATAATTCCGTTTCAAGCAGGAATTAAGATGGACTGATAAGACAGGTTTTTAGCAGAACATGGCCAGCAAAAGCAATGCTCCATTCATTATATTTAGGCATTGATTAGCGACGCTTCGTCGTATGTGCCGTATCATCTCAAGAATTTTCAGAGTTGTTTAAAAAAAAAAAACATATTATTACGTGTATTTGATGAAATGTTTTTGATGAGGTATTCATAGATATGTCGTAACAATTGGTGGTTAGGCCACCTCGTGAAGACCGATGTTTAAAAAGAAGTACATGAGTACGGACAGTTTAAAATTCCTGTATTGGGATTTGTTCTCTGTGTACTGCAATAAGCAACCAAAGAAATATCGACAGTAACATGAATAATATTAGTATAACTAAATAAATTTTATTAATGTCACTATATATGTATATATTCGTATAATAATAAAGTTCTTTAATTCTAACAATATCATTGTACGTTCGAATTAATTCAAGTATTATCATTTCATCTATACGGTATTCAGCGTAATTCAATTAGTGACGGTTTAAATGTTACTGATAGAAACGTTTGAGCGCAATACTGAAATTGTTCAATGTGCAAATAGCCGCTAAATGCGTAATATGCAGTATAATAAAACCCAAATGCGTATAGTCAAGGCGAGGAACGTGTTATGCATGCGTCTAATGCAATGGGAATTACTATTGTGCAAAGGATGGAAATGCACAACAGAGGGTTGTAGTATAATTGTTCATTCTCGCATTACTCACCACTTAACAATGAGATTGTGTTGATATAGATTTGTTTACTTATTATTTGTTGCACGAGCAATCATGCAGTGCGCCTATCGCCAATTTACACACGTCTACCCAATGAAATATATTAACGACTAATATGTATTATACCGGTCTATATTACAATCGACTGTGACGTGTGCAGCTGAGTGATTAATAAGGAATATGCTTTGATGGTACCTAATTACTTGTAGGTTTACTGTTCTACACCAATGTTGCGGAACATTACAGGAATAAGTTAGATATCTATATTATTTTAACAACCAACTGTCACGGCCGATTCCCCCGAAATTATTTGTTCTGTAAACTGTATTAATTTGGCACGTGCATAAACTTTGATTGTATATAGGAGTTGGTTTTTCGCAAGAGGAAATAAATATAATTTGTTTTCGTCCTTTGTTTTGATATACAAAAAAAAAAAAAAATTATATTTTTAATGTATTCTTTATAGTTGTCGTTTAATCCATAGACAATTGTAGGTTTTACGAAATTTGTAAAACATTTTTATCGGAAACATTAAGTAGAAAAACAAAACAAAAACTCGTAAAAATACGCGCAACTAATCAAGATGTCACGACCGAGCACGTTTATCGTTTGGATTTTCACCAGGATCGCTCGACTTAACAAAAAAAATTCTACTGATCTTGCGCGACTCCTCCGGAAACCATGAAACTGTCGGCATAATTTATTTCTATCATCCACCCGCAAAGGCGAGATCTCGTCGATGTCGGTCCTGCGAGAATCTTGAGTGTCGCGACAAGAATCAGACAAGATTTCTGCCTCCTGACTTGGGCAAGGAGCTGGACCACGAGTAGAAAATTACACCGTCCATTTCGGCGCTTTATCAGCTACCATCGGTCGTTGGTACGCGTATAGTGACCCGATGTCAGCTTTACCTTCGGACGATGCCACACTTCCTAGAAATGGAAGCGCCGCTTATGAATATTACAGGCGGCCTACGGGTGAAACGGTAAATGAGGGGTTGGAGGTGCACTCATCTTCAAATTCCGTGTACCCGGGCGCGGCGCCCACCAACTGTATACACGTGACTGCGCGACGAAATAAAGGCTGCCCCATAAACCAAACATTAGCACCGATCCGTATCTCCGCTTGTTCAACCTGCCGCGAGAATCTCATTTCATCTTGTTGCACCCTTGGCACCTCTCATGAATAATTTCTTCCACCATTTACGCTGCGGACGTCTCCTCTTGGCACCCGAGTTCTCCCTTTTTTTCTTCTCCCTCTCCCTTCCTTGTGCCCTGACGGTGCCCTTCATCCGACGACACTGCGATCTCGCCGCAGCATCCCTTACTTTCCACGGAATCGTGACGGATCAGGAAAAAAATCTCATTAAGACGCGCGCTGTGAAACACAAGCTGTTTTTACGTGCTCGCTGTTTCTTCGATTTTATCACCCGGAACGTTACGTCTGAGGTGTCCGGTAATGAGAACGCTCTCGATTGGTCGCTGTAACGAATTCGACTATGGGAAAATCCTTTGGGAAATTCAAGTGTACCTTGCTGTTGATCTGTATCTTTCAAATTTATTGTAGGTAAAAGTAATGACGCCGAGCATTATATATATGTTAATTTATTTGTTTGTAAAGGGAACGCGTTAAGTGTTGTATACACGAAGCCGAGAATGTCGTTTTACACTGAATAAAGTAGATAAAAGAGATTAACATAACGTACAGGGAGTCAGGGGCGCCGATTTTGGAATACGTCAATAATAGGTAGCGCATTGTCATCGGTAATAATGAAATTAGTTTTTACCAAAGTGATTTGATAGTCAATTAATTCTGTTACAATTGACAGCAGTATAGATTCGAAATTTTTAATTAATTGATTTGAATCGATTTATTTTAAAATTTTTAAATTACTTTTTAGATAAGTATCTATATTAATTAAAGATTCTGATTTTCTAATGTGTAATTAAAAATGTTAATGTTAATAAATAGGAATAGTAAAATTATATTTTGTGTATTCCTCGTTCTTAACTGCTGGACGTCAAGTATTAAAACAAATAAATCCACTTCATGAAACTTTGTGATGCCATTTTTAATTGGCCCTATTGAATTTATGAATTTTAATGACAAATTTGGATTCAGTGACCACAAAAAACCCTGAATAACAATTTTCAAACAAATATTATTTAGTTCGACCATCGCTGCCATAAAGTAGAATAATGCATTAATTAATCGTCGTAATCTGTAATAACAGGATTTAATACATTTTTACGTTTAATTAAAATGATTCAACATTACCACGTTACCCTCGGGTAGTGATCATGACGTAATTACCAAATTTCAAGGAAACTTCCCTGATGGCGAATAGATGTTGATTTGACGTTTATTTATTTAGGACTCTGAAACATTTCGACCTACTGCAAGAAGATCAAATAGACGTAAATCGTCCAAAGGGTAACTTGTTCTGAACAAAATATAATGTTTTTATTGAAAATAAAATTGTACAAGAAAAAAATGATATAGTTAAACGCAAAATATCATCAAGTTATTGATTAAGAATTGTGTGTCAAAAATCTATGTTTCCTATCTCCTATGTACGCATCAAGAGTGACAGTGAATGTGATCAAAACCGAAAACAGTCGATTACTATTCATCACAAATTCATATTTTTGTATTCTACTACTTATGTAGTTACTTTTTGATACGAGTGTGAATATAATTATGACAAAACAGACATGAAAAAACTGCACTTATTGTATATACACACGTACATGAACAATAGACCACAGTCATGAACCGAAAATAGCAGTTCTTTCAAACCCACATATGCGAGGGCTGTTCATTCTGAATCGTAATAACAGGGTCCAAAATGAAAATGCAACGTAGCAGTTGTCGCGGTCAGGCACTTGCTGAATGAGCCATCTGTGCGCATCTTCATTTTATTCAGCAATGGAAAATGGAGTCGTTCCAATTGTTTTTTTTTTCTTTTTGTTTTTCCCGAAAGGTCTATATGTGCCAAGGGCTGCATTTTTCAGAGTACTCCGGCATAGTTTTACCAAATACCTGATGCAAAAGATTCAAGACTTCCGAAGACGCGTTAAAACGTCGGATGGAGCTGACGAAAAAGATCCACAAATTCCGAAAGAAATAGCACCCGATACTGGCTTCAAGTCTAGATAGTCGATGGCATTCCTCCGTCGCGTCGCCGACGGCGTCGTCTCGCCTTCTGCTGGTGCCTGGTCTCGTGGTGGTCGATGCGCTGTCCACGCTTACACCTACACATTGTCGGAACCCTAACGATGAACAGACCATCTAATGCTTCGTGACCTGTTCAACTACCAGAGTAGCTCCGGCAAGTAGCCCGAGGTGTCGTTTTGTTTTCCTTTAAGGGCGCCCGGCAACAGCTAAATTTCATTAGCTCAAAAAGCGTGATAGTTACTGGAAAGTGTGGCGGTGGCGATGTTGCTTTATTAAATTAAGTATTGTGTCAAGTTTGTTCTGCAACGTTTTACACTGTTACACTCTTGTTTTATTAAGCAAGATTATTCAGGAAACCATCGATAAACATCATTCCCAATGGATTTAACAGTCTTAAATTCAGACTTATCCAGGAATGGCAAAAATTCACAACATTAACATTTTAAAATTGACGTTAAGGAACAAGATATAATTAAGTCGAGTGTTTACTTCTTATAGAGGACACGAATTATTTGGAATAATGGCTGAACCAAAAAAGAAACTAAACACTTGTAACCTTAAATTTCTTGCAGTGTAAATGTTGTGTATAGTATCGTTTTCTCCGTCTCAGACTGACAGTGGTAGCGATGACAAGAAACGTTAGAATAAAGGAGGTCCTACTCTATATCTGGTTTCTTACTCAATCGTCAATATGCCGCTGATTCAATTAGAAGAGTGGCAAAAAAATTGTGATCGCCATTGCGGTAGCGAGCAAGCTATTTTTTTTCGTGAAGAACAGCTAAATGTGACAGTGTCTTTAAATCCAGTCAGAAATATACTTTTGAAATATAGGTATAAACGTACAACCAAGGACTTGCCAAAAAGTTGTCGAAAAAAATGGGACCTAGGGATGTAAAATTGAGAAGGAGGTTCGAGTACGATAAACAAAAATCCTTCAACATGAGAATTGGCCAAAAAATTACCTATAACAAACCCTGAAATGATTAAAAAAGTTAGATCTTCCATCAGTCTCATTAACCACCTATTTATAGATTGTGAAAAGTGTTCATGCCATTAACAAATCCTTTTTACTGCTTATAAAAATGATACCTTGTAATCCTACACTGGTATAGAAAACTTACCTTATACCTTATTAAACATAAAAATGTTCGTATTCAGTATATCAGTAAGATTATATCAACATGGAGTTATCTGCGCAAATGGCCGCAAATTACATATGCGTCAAACTCGGCTGTAAACTCATTGCAAACAGTAGTAGGAAAGTACGCTCGTACTCTATGTTCATTCTGTAATTTACATTTTAAATAAGAGAATAGGTTAAAAGGTTTCCAATCCGCTTATGACGCAGTCGTGAAAACGCAGCGAATGATTTGATTCGGAAAGTGTACGTCGTCCAGTGTCCCCACCTGCAGGGTTGGCCCTAGCAGAATAATCCAAGCTCGCCGAAATTGTTTATTCAAAGGCCTTGGGTACAATTAAGCGATGGTCCCAGTCGAAGTGCCGGTTGATCGTGCGGATAATGATGGACCTAACAGATGGACGTTGAACCCATCAGCAAAGCTGAGCCACCTGCAATTTGCATACGAGCCCATGCAATGGTCACTTTGCTCCGTATGTGTGTATACGCAGGGGCTTCTTGCTCGCTCGCTCGCATTCCACCGAGCAGAGCGAGGCCGACTGTGCATCCGAATCTGCAGGTAGCTGGCAATTCGAACCAGAAACGAGTAGTATGGTGGTAGTCTGTCTGCGATGCAGCGAATCGACAACTCGTTGCAAACATGTGCGGGGCGAACGCACGCGAGAAAGCGAAGCGATCCTTGAATCACCGACATTAACGCGCCGAGGTCTGAAATTGTTGCAGCAGCACCAGCAGTAGCGCCAGCGTAGAATGCGAGCGAGAATATTCCGGGGGCTAATTTCGCTTCTATGACTTTAGAATTCACACTGGTGCAACGAGAATGCCAAATTGATGGATCTCGCACAGAACGCCCGCGCCGACCCCGCGAGTGTCATCTTCTACCCAGTAATGTTCGCTTCCTGGTCGAACATATTCGGTACACGCGTGTACGTGGGGACGTGTATAGTTATGGGTTTAATCGGAGCGATTTCACGGGAACATCTGTATCGTCGCGAAACATAGCAATGTTACGCGGAAGACAATGGTAAGCGAGTTGCAAGCCAGGTCTTCGAAATCATGGAGCAGCTTTTATTCAGATTTATGCGAAACTAATAATGTTGCATGTGATCGTGAGTCGTCAATATGGTGTGATCACGGACTATACTATAAATGCGAACTTTAATGTCTGAAGTGATTCTGAAAGAGATGTGTGCTTGGAATTGGAAATGTCAATGTTATTCGACACGTTCGACACTATAGTCCTACCTGAAATTCATCACACCCAACCCTTAAATTGTTGGAACTGAAAGAGATGTTAGGTTTTATTCGCGACGCATGCGAACGTTTAATCAATTTAATGTTTTTTATGCAAAAGGGATTCATTTGATTACTCTCTTTAAATAACGAAATTTGACAACAATATGCTGGATATAGTTAATAACAGAATTATTATTCACATCAAACTCTATTTTAGGGAGAAGTCACATTAAAATGTTTACATGAAAGCGCTGTTTTGTGGGAACGAGAACAGTTTCGCATCGAAACTAGATAGCAGTGGAAATTGTTTATTACGCGTGGATATAGTTTGCGATTCATTACGGTAAGGTGTACAGTTATTGGTGCAATCTGAGGCGTCGTGCGCCGATGTCGTCTGTGTACACCGATGCAAATCTGGGCAGGGACGTGTCCAAGATAAGGCTCAATGCGAGGAGCAGTCGCATCTGACTCTACGTGTAGTTTATTTTTAGTAGCGTGGCTGAGAATGATCAAAAATAATCACGAGAATAAATCCTTGGGTGCGGATGAGGCCTTAAAGTGCGGCAAGAATGTAAACGGTCTATAGGATTTTTTATCGTAATTTATTTGATCTCCTTAATTGCTTCATTTCACACGTGAACTGATGGTGATTAGTTAACGCGGCGGTCGCATTATACGCTTGATTTTATGGAATTTGATATCGAAAAACCACTTTCGGTGCTTTCACAGATAAACAAATGTCGGTAGAAACTACATTATAATGTGAATATATTGAGCACATCAGTGATATGGAATTCCTATAAGAATATCTTCGTATAATTCTACCATGTATATTTTTCAACGAACAGGTGTTTGTACGTTGCGGCCACGATACCGCCCTCTCCCCTCTTTCCGAGGTCGAAAAATGAAAATGAATAATAAGGGTGTACTTTTATCTATCAGTCGATGGATTATAAGTCAAATAATAATTCCATTTCCTCCTTTTATCTTGAAATTAGTAAAGCGTTAATATCGGAATTTTCCTCGCTAAATATATAAGTAGACTTATTCCTTGAACGAATCTCGCGCCGATAAGTTCGACGGAAAAGTCACGTGCCGAGTGAGTCCGTTTTCCATCGTCTGAAATCTCATCGCTGCATGGGCTGCGATGCAGCATCGAAATCTCACGGCTTTTGTTATCGTTAACATCGCACAATGGTAATATCGAGAAACCGCCTGATGGAACTTGCGTTTATCCCTTGGTGCACACTGACGATCTATTCGTGCGAATAAAGCAAAGTGCGTCAGAGCGTATAGAGAAATGGCACCGATATTGCGAAGAATTCTCGTCGCTGACGTGAACGATAAACGCGTATTACACGGACCTTACGGTCAGATCGAGTGGTTTTTTTTAAATTCGATTGCTGAGTATTGTGAAACTGTTAATTTATATACTTTGATACTCTCAGTTATTTTCAAATAAATTAAAGTTTTAACACACTTTTTTGTAATATTCATTATCATTAATTTTTGTGAGTTCATTAAATTTACGTGTATTCGTGAACTCACGAATATTCATCAAAGTCCCTCAAAAATACCTTTTTGGGTCAGTTTTCTTTATTTTTTCAAATATCTGGAAAGATTTAGAGATGCAGAATGTTAATTTGTGTAAAATTATCACGTTTATAGTATTGTTTCAGTCCTCGTGTATTTTATATGTGTATTTTTATATCTACTCTTTTACGTGCTTTTTCTATAAAAACTAATGATTTGTATTATTTTTAAATCATAAATTATAAGCAATAGATACAGTCGGTACAAAAATAAAAATGAACAAAAATACCCCTCTATACTTTTAATAGTTGAAATTTGAATAACAAGATATTGTTAAAAAGAGAAAGACATGTTTACAAAATTTGAAATCAGTAAAATATAATTTATTCAATTTGTTTTGTTTACATTTTTTAACGGATTAATTAATTGATGTAATTAAAATCTTAATTTCATGGAGCATTTTTTCATGACAAAATATTGATCAACTGTCTGTAAATTAAAAGTGAAATTTTATCAACTGTTGGCATTTTTACCAGCGTGTGTATCGATGTTGCACAATAATTTCGAAATTTAATTTATAAATTTGAAATCAATGGCGTTGAAGAATATTATCTCGTAAGCCTAATACAACAATCAATACAAATCGTAAAATACCAATCCCTGGAAAACAAAAAAAAAAAAAAAAAAAAAAAAGAATTCGGAGAATTAAAAGAGAAATTTTCAAGATTCTTCTTTGTCGGCGTGGTAGACAAGATTAAAATGCAAACCCGATAGCATCCTATCGTTGGAAAAAGATTTATGCCTTTCTCGTAAAGAACTGATCGACGCTCAGCTGGTTCCGACAGGTTGAAATGCAAGTAAACTCGAAATGATGGCGCGACACGGCGAGATTCATCGAATAATCATCGATGCTAAATGGATTTCATGAGAAATTTATTTAAACGATGAAAGATCAGCCGATAAATATTCAGGCTGTTTGAATATACGTACTATATCCAAACCACCCAATAAAATACCTCGATTCGTCGTCGAACTCTACACGTAAACGAGTGAGAATGGGGTTCAGCAAAAAAATTTGGAGCTTACGACTACTGTAGGATTTAATCGTCATTCATTTTATTTTTATTTAATTTATTACCCTTTTACGAACCGGTCAGTAAATTCATGCGAGACTCACGTCTCAGGAACTTTATGAATTTCATCGTTAATTTGCTCTTTGGCACGCGTGTTGAAATTACGACGGTATTCTTCAAAATAATCGTATTCGTTACTGTCCGCAAAAGGACAGCAATTGCAAGTAGGAAAGTATTCATTTTTAAGTTTTACATATATGAAAAAAATATGAAAAGGTTGATTATAATGATGATAATGATAAAAACATTGCTTGATCAACCATACATTACCGAAACGTTAATAGGAAAAAAACTATGCGGAAGATTTATGTAACGTCATGGTAATAACTACTGATATGACAGGAATATCGCAAGAGCGCAAAATTTTCATGCAATAGTGACTGGAGAATTTCAAAACTTTAGATTACGGTTGCGGCACCAGTAGTAGAAGCATCTCAAAAATAAAACCTTAAACAAACGTTATTTTTATTTTATTTTTTTTTGTTTAATTAGCGGTGGTGGTGGACTAATGGATCGTTACACTAGTGGCTGATCTTTTCGAATAAGCCAGGTCATGGAATAAATAATTTATAGACCTTCGCTCTCAAGTAAGTTTATTTAATCGCTTATTATGGTCTACGTGTGCTTTAGTTTCTCTTAATTTTTTATTAAAATAATTTTCTTTTCAGCAAAACGTAACCTAGCATTGTTTTGTACGACATCAATTATAAAACAAAAAGCTCTTTGTAGGAAGTGTGCGCTTCGTATGCATGCTTATTTCGCAGCAGGCACGTACATAGTTAGAAAAATAAAAGTTCTCAGCGATCATGTGTGCAAGAATTTTATCAAAAAATAAAAGAAGCAATAGAATAAAATGCGCGATAACGAACGGTTTCTAGCAACGAAAGCATCTTCTTGGAACGGCGGCAACGCGGAGGCCGCCGCCGTGCAGGGATCTTGGTGGAAGAAGGTGTTCGAGAAGAAAAAAGAGAGTAAGAAAAGTGTACGAGAAGCGCAGGTAGGCACGAGCGGATGCATGCGGTGGCTCGTGCTGGAGCGTGCGCAGCACGTATGTGCACGGACCCGTAGGCATACGTCGGACGTACGTGTAGGTACGGCACGCGATGGGGCATCGGTATGCGAATGCACTTGTATGCTCGCATTCTATTCATATATATGTGCAGAGTAAGGCAATCGCACACATTGGCCGGGCCAGTCCGCGATGCACCGCGCTACACTCATGCCGGTTACGGTTATGACTCTGGTGAGTTATGCAGGCCAGCAATGCGACTCGATTCTTCTTCAGACTGCTGCCGTACTCCCCTTTGCAGCGAATACGCACATTCGCTACTCGCTATGCGTCCTTCGAAATTTAATATTTTAGAAAGCATCGCGAAACAGGTGCGCTGCGTTTTCGGTGCTTTTATCGTTATCTCTTTCTCACACATATAAACACGCGCGCGAGTGCACGTACAGGCACACATACAAATTCTTGATCTCTTTCGCTTTTCAGCTTGATATACTTATTCCATCTTTCTTGCAAGTGCACGAGCATTCCGATGGCTTTTCTGATTCCGGTTGCGAAGTACCAAAGGAAAAAGTCACAAAACTTACCATTCTCCTCCACTCCAAAGATTTGTGTTTTCGGCTTGTTTATTTTGTTGAAAGCGCAAGAAAATTTTCAAAGCTAGAAAAAGTATAGTTTTTTATTCTCGTTTCGACACGAACATCACATGAAATCTAATACATAAACTTTATATTGCAATAATCCCTCAATCGGTCAATTTGTGATATTGAGCGATGCCACTCCCATCTTTGATTGAGAGGAAATGTGTTCAATGAGAAGGTAAAGTAGTGGACAAGTTGAGATCATCGATAGCTTCTTAGTGTTGATAAAGTTAGTAGACCAGAACATGACCATTCCTGTAATTTGTTATTATTCATTTGTTATATTATTTGATACCATGTGAATCTTCAATTCTGTCGCTCGTTTAAAATATAAATTCCTTAAGATTCAGCAGCTTCAAATAATTAATTATCCGACATTTAGTAACATTATTCCAAAGGTCTTGAAACCCATCACCAAATGTGGCTGTGTTTCTCTTTAAAAAATTCGTACTTCTCATGGATATTTCGTATCTAAGTGTTTTTGCGACAGGTGCAATTTTTAGTTACTCTGAAGGGCAATTCCTTCATGAACATCGACTTTTTCGTGTTTTATTTTTTAATATCCTTTTCTCGAATTCGCCCCTTACATAATACCACACACAATACCATCCAATTTTTGAAAGATAAAAAAAGGTAGTACACAGGTTTCATTATTAATATTCTTAGACTTATTGACGGTTTTTCATCAATTGTCATCAGATAAACTTCTTATTTGAAATCTAGATTCAATATTGTTTGACTTTGATTATTCAAATGAGACATCACATATATAAACTACGGATAAATGAGACGTTTCTGGCAGGGCGATCCCAGCATTGCGTCTAATCCGAGATTATGCGAGATATTATGCGCGATTACGAGCTACTTAAGGTAAACAATTCAGACGAAAAATAGGTTTGTTCTCTTCGTTGTGTAGGCTCGATCTGCATGAAAAACGATTGCGATCGAATCGCCGATAATCAACAGTCGAGAGATCATCCACGCGCCCCACGGGGTGCTCTATTCTTCTATATACAAGAAGAAAGAGCAGACAATTCCATCTTTCGCTGCCACCTGTGGTAGTCCATTAAGGATCACAATAAGTGTCATTGAATCGACGAACTATCTCGGGTGCACTATCGCGCTATCTAGTCTGGTGGTCGCTATGTTAAATGATACGCGATTTATTATTTTATCATTGTGTACTTATAACGTGAAAAGGTGCAATTAAAAGACGGTAAATATAGAGCAAGGTTCCCTTATTTATTTATTCATCAATTCAATATACATTTACCAACGTTGAATTACATATGCGAATTAAAATTCCTCAAAAGCGCCAGAAATTTCAAAAATTAGCAAATCACATAACAATCTAAAATGTACAACACAACTAAAATAATTTATTTTTTCCCATGCATAATGTTATGGTAATTTTATAGTCATCGTGAATTTCATTTTGCTACTCCTTGTAACGTTGTATTGAATTTACGAACGCTTGTTTTGATTTAATCTATTATATTGGTATGTACAGCGCATAGGATTTAAGTAATATCTAGTATCACAGACCACCGTTTATTACAAGCACTTGACAGACGTAACGGAGCTTTTCTTAGCGGTTTCAACGAGGCGCGTGTGCATTCTGATATGTAAATCGAATGTAAGGGCACATTATAAGTAGGCCCTTTTTTCGCTTTTAAACTTGAAATAAATTTGTTTTATGTTGGTTTTCATTTTTGCATTCGTAAATCCTTTTACAGATTTAATGATTTTATGAATTTTCGAATAGGTTATAATATAGCATATTACAGTTTTTGATGGTATTTTAATGTAGTATATATAATGATAAGAGTTGGCGCTTTTGCCTTCCTTTTCTTCCAGCTTAATTTCTCATCGATGTAGATGTTAAATCAAATGTGTCTTTAAACATCAGTAACTTATAAATGGGCCTGTAAAGTGTTTAATTGGTAGTATTTCCGACCAACGGTTTCTGCAAACGATCGAAAGTAACCTGAAGACCATAAAAATTCCATGAGAACGTAAAAATATTGATAGTCGTGGTCAGTCATCAGTAACTTAAATATTAAAAAGAGCGGGCTTGACAAATGTAACAATAACAAGATGATAAATATGGAAAATCAAAAATAGCCCATTAATAACAATTTTTGCAAAATTGTAAAATAGTTTTTCGAAAATTTGAATGATTTTGCATGAGTTTGTGATTGTATGCTTACAACAATTTTGCATCGTTCATTGGAGATAATAAACGTTATTTCGAATGCAAATGCCAAGTTTCATCTTATGCAACGAGAAGAGCACAATAGCATTTGATTAACCCGTGATTCAATTGTGCCACTGAAGGGTAAATTACGTAGTTCACTGGTTAAAGTTGACTGATCACGATTCTCGAGTCGCGATGCGGATGAATGTATTACTTAGACTACAGGAGATATGTATAGGTTATATAAAGTTCATGTCAACTACAATTTCTGCTAACCGCTAGAACTTTAGTATTTGCATGTATTTTGTGTCATAAGCATCGATGTACTAATTTAGCTTTTACTCTTCGATTTGCATTAATGTGACAGATGTTAAATTGGATTCAACGTGGTGCTTTAATAGATTTTCAACAATATAGCTTTCGAATAAATTTTGAAGTTATTGTTGTGATTCAAACTTAAAAAAAATATAGTACACTTTTCTCAAAAATGTATTTTAAATAAAAGCGGATAGTGAATCTTGTAAGATAAGTATTTTCATGTAAGAGGTACTGAGTTGGAAAACTATCAAAATTTTTCCATTTACAACTCGTCCGACACTAATCCCTTACAGTAGTGACGTATACGAACCGCTTACTTATTAAATTATAGATTATCTCTAGCGATGTATATCTAGAAATGGTCTCATGATCGATCCGATAAAGCGGTGACATTTGAAACTGGCAATGTGAGCTGAGCAAGCTCTACCTTTTTCAGTAATTTTATAAAATAAATGAAACTTGCCATGTCTGTTACAATTTAAAAAAAAAATGTTACTATGTGACGAAAATTTAAATTACTATCTTAAATTTTACAAAATGTGTGCCTAACATTTTTAGGCAAAGGGGTAAATTAAGTGTAGCGGCTGTAAAAACTATTTTTCTAAAGAATAACATATATAAGAAATTTAATTTTTGTTCAATATAATATTTTTTTCTTAGTGATTTTAGGATTGTTTATATTGTTATTTAACAAACCGTATTTATTTTTTTTCGAAACATTGTAAGTTTAATTTCTTTGTTGAAGTTCATTGATTGTTCTAAACGATATACATTCGTAATTCTTGCTGTCACCCTAATTTTAAAATTTACGTGTTCGGAATTAAATAAAGAAATAATAGAATGTTAGTAAATGCCAGATACGTTAGATGTACTCGTTCTTAGCGCGTGAAGTGAACTTTGTGAACACATTTCCTCATGCGAATTTGGAATCTTCATGAGGGCAGAGGCTTTCATTACATGCATACCCTCAGACATAAAATGGAACTGGATCATTTATGCTTATTCCCTTTAAAATCATGACAGAATTTAAGATTTTGAATAAATATTAATTCTAATTGAACGTCTTTAAAATATAACCCTTTACTCGTTGTATAATAATCAAATTTTAGTTTACAACTTATATTAAAGTAATGCAGTGTTGTTTTTCTTTGTTTCTACTAGGCTATCAGAGTTTTCATAAGCATAAAGAAGTTTAAAACTTATTAATTTTTCATTTAATAACTTGTTTCAAATTTATAAGTAGTAAAATTTGTTAATTGCAGTTCGCTTGGTATAACCTGTGGTAATTTTGAAATTGTTTGCAGAATTTTCTGACGAGTTTGCCATTATATAAATTGCTTTTTTTTAAATATATATTCTAAAAAAGCATTATATCTACAATTATCGGCGAATCATGTAGAATCATCGACCGAAAAAGAACCCCACAAACAAATCCTGATAAAATCAATGTATTTAAAATAATTGTTTTTTGAATGGACATTTTTGGTCTATCATTCCGAAAAAAAAAACCTACTAAAACATGGATTTCGAATATTTCACGAAAAATTAACGATTGCGTGTCAAAAAGGTTAAAATGTTACACTTTTGATAGCATTTCGTATAGGACGTTTTCAATATGTATGATGTTTGCATTTTTCTCAATTGTTCGAACTTAAACCTTCGTGTGTTAACCCTTTATATTGTAAACATAAGCACTTCATGCGTATTCAGTAAATGAATTCAAAGAATACAAATTACAGACTTGGCGTGAATCTCGGCTCGAAAATCCGAGGCCTATTTTTCATTTGAACGTTCTTCACTTTCAATAGCCAACGAATCCTTGGTCTTCCGAGGACAATGCGTCTAAACATCGTCATTCAAGCTCAAGTTTTCTTCTCTCCTCGGAGCGATAATGATAATTGTGGACAGTTGTCGAAACTGCTTGGCGAGTCGCATAAACGCCGGTGTAAATATGCGGCATGCGCGACTGAAAGAGACGGATAGAGACGATGCCGACGGTGCTGACGCGAATATAATGGCCGCGGTTGCAATTTAGAGTTTGGCGAACGAGAATGAAACAGAAGCTTTGCGGCGGACCACCGGGAGGGCGATTATCTTCGTAGACCTCTCTTTTATCCTTTCCTCTTCTTTTTCAACCAGGCCGGCCCTTACGAAAATCCTATACTAACCACCTTGCCCCTGGTATTCCGTGAGGCTACGGATCTTATTCCTTCAAACAAATAGTGGTGCTTATTTACTTAGATTTGTGGATTCGCTTTGCTTTTTGTCGGACGTATCGGATCAATACATTTTCAGATGTTCACGAGTCTGTCATATATAACATACACATCACTCTTCGCGATTATGCAAATGAGATGGTGAGAATCTAATAATAGAGCGTAATGCATAAGGCAAATGTTTCGAAATATACGTTTCGGTGGCAAATAAACACTTCAATCGGTACTGTTTTGGTTACAAGTAGTTTGACATTGGAAAAAGTCCAAAACAGCAAGATTTATATTCCAAGACATGTTAAGCACTTTTAGAAAATGGGAGCTCGGTTCTCAAGCGTTCGGTTACTGGGACGACGTTTACCTTACGAAGTTTTGACCAAGATCGACTCCTAGTTTGTCAAAGTTTTGTAGTATTCGGGGACAAGTAGCTTTGAGTAGTTAGTTTGAATATGGGTTGAACCACAAAACTAAATAATATGTAGTAAATGTATATCAGTTCCACGAGTAAAATCGCTGTTTGGCTTAGTGTGGTGAGGACTTTCACAAATAGCTGTGGGCATTTTAAACTTCCGAAATTTGTTATTTTTTTATGCATATGACTGATTTTCGTCAATAAGTCTCTTGATAATAAGTCAATAAGAATTATCTAATTGCTGTTTCTAATATGGGTTTTCAAAATGCATTATGGTAGATTCAATTTATGCAATTTTTATAGTGCACAATGTCAGATGTTGTTCACTTTTCACGAAATCGAAGATCAATGCGTCTTCATACACATCAGCGCATCACGTCATCCGCAAAACAGTTTTACTTTTTGAACGTTGTCGACTGCAAATTACTTGTGTTATTCCGCCTTGGACCACGAATCTAACATCCACCCTGTATACAATAACATATAATACATAGTTATAAAAAATCAGCAGATCCTTTGTTAGACTCAATATGTTTCAATCTCTCAGTCGTTTTGTGAACCTTTCTTATGAACAACGGTCACGTGCACGGGCTTGCATTGATGGACCGTAGATCAATGTCAACATGGAATGTCACTGATGCTGTCCATCCACACAATTGGTTTCCAGTTGTAATGCTAATGACCTTTAACGAATTGACGAGTCGGCACGCAGCTACAAATGTATAGAAATACATCAATGACAAGATACTTATATATCGCCGACACGGAATTAACGAAGGATATGAACAAGCGCGAATGCTCTGTCTGAACCATCGTAATATTCGGAAAAAGTACATTTTTACCAGTTTAATAGGTATTATTTACGTTCAGTCCGAATGATAGTCTGCTTCGAATCCCATCGCGCACTTCGAGACACCTGTGCAAATACTCGAGGGCTGTGGGTATTGGTTCCGCCAAACACATTTAAGAAAAACGCCCTTTGTTTACGCGCGTATGTGCCCCGTATGCGTGCGCGCGAGCTCTCTCGAAGGAATAAGGCAGTCAGGCACGAAGGCAGGCGGGCAGGCGCCTGGTGTGGGCTACCCGACGGAGATTATTTTCGTTGGAACGTCCAAGGAAGATTTAGACTCTGCGGTGGTCGCGTCTGCCTTTTGGTAGCATAGGTGTGGTCGCCGTCGACCACCCTCCACCCTCCACCCTCCGTGAGCTCATTTATAACCCTCACCTGGGAAACACAAAGAGCCTCCTTTCAACCTCTCGCGCTTTAATGTCGTCCCTCTCGCTCTCGCCGGTCGGTCGCTCGCTCGCTCGCCCGTGAAGCGTCTCGCGGCTCTCCGGTCCACCCAGCTCTCTTTTTACTCCTTATGGTCATTCGTATCTCTTTATTTTCGCCGCGTGCCCGCGTGTTCCTTTTGCCGAGGAAGAGCGCCGAGGCGAAACGCGCGGATTCACTATATGCCGCGCCGTGACCGCCATTTTCGACGCTTATTAGAAAACGCGCATATAAGAGAGCGCGTGCAGTCGACTGTGTGACGCGAGCTCGTGTTCTCATCATCTCGGAAGGGGCTCGACTCTCTTCCGTCTCGCTTTAACGGCGAAAGGGGGCAGGAGGGAAAGCGGAAAGAAAGAAAAGAATCATGCCGATCGTGCGGTTACGGTATAGATTACTACTGCCGAGGGACTCCTGGTGTCTGTTAGAACATAGACGATATATTAGGTGGTTCCCGAAATCCTTGCATTCGGAGAAGATACCGTGCGTGAAGTTTGTGAAACTTGTAAAATAGCTGGCGTTTAAACTTATTATATGCGTTGCGACGGTGCTACAGGGACCACGAGCATTCTATTCTTAAGGATAAGATTGCTTGCTTAGGAGCAATTTGGATACATTCTGAAGAATAATCAGCATACACGAGCAGAAATTTTCTCGTCTCGTAGCGTGACTTCACAACACGAGCACGCACACAAATGCTACTACGTGGCAGACGCGGTTGATGAATATATTGCAAAATCACGCTACATGACCAGGACATTGCTCTGTATAGCCGAATCAAATATGTACAACATATAAATCAAGATCCAAGAAAATCCGCAGAGATCTCGATGATGTTTGAATTCCCACCCTCCGAAAATCCCCGATTTCTCGTTCGCTTCCGGCAGACTTTACTATAGCAATGTAAGGATGGTTAATATTTATTAATGATTAGATGATATAACGTTATCACCCATGTATTTTAGTCTACCCTATTGATATATTCTCAGAATGCTCCGAATTACTTGAATGCAAAGTTCTTATGACTATGTAGATCAATTCAGGGGGTATATTGATTCTGGATTACTAGCATTACCCCTTATCTGTTAAAACTACACAGTGTTCTTAAAGCTAGTCATTGTTATTAAACTGTGGGGTAAAATTACAACTTGCAACTACTTAACTCGCCGTGTAAAGTAGTACAAAATATTTGAGTACATGGTTGTGATTGAAAAATATCCATCTCGTTTTGCCCAACGATTAGAAACAACGATGACGTAACGATTATACTTTGACAAAATAACTTGGAACATAGACTAATGTATTTTACTTAAAATAAGTACTAAAGTTATGACAGTATAATGGTAGCTACTCATGGTAGTAGCTAAAATCATCAAAAACGCTACGAACATCTTTACTCGAATTTACTAGTAAACGGTAGTTAGTATTGAGCAACAGGAGTTCGTTTTTTACGAGAATCTGCACAGCGGTCGGCCGAATCTGACGATGAGATAGATTCATGACAGAAGACGGACGGAGAGTGGAGGAGAACAAAAGGGATAAATAGAACCCGCAGAGATGTCCCGAGCACACGATCGCAACGATCAGCGAGATTCCGTGCGCAGCGTGAGGACAGTTCGAGAATTACAATCGTGGTTCTTATTTGCCCGAGAAATCGTTTATGTCACTAGATACGATCGGAAAGTTCGCCAGAATTTAAAGTGTCACGACAATTTGTCCCCTAAGACGATCTTAATTTGATTCTCATTTTACCGGATTTCTAGCATAGATTAAACACTTCTTGGGTTTTCTTTAAGGCTTATAAGATTATGCTTCGAAGCAGTGATTATATTTTATACGTCTGGAACTTTGAAGTCGAAGATATTGTAATCGCTTTGGAGGTAACAAAGTTGTTATTCCATTTGTAAATGTTACAAGGATCGTAATGTTCAAGATCAAATCGATTGTGTCATAGCTCCATTTATTTTTGCACTTTGTCCTTTTTAATTACAAAGTTAAAAATTCATATAATCATATTTCCCGACATAGTCCTAATCTTACAAAATCATTACAATTTTATTATGTACTTTTTTGTTGGTCAGGTCGCAGATGAGTTTCCGTAAGGTCGTACCAAAACTTTGAATTGGTCGTGTACCTTGAAAAATGTAAAATTATTGAAAGATTTCTTTATAATTAACTTCTAATACTTACTACCATTCTGATCACTACGTACAGTCGTGAAGTCTCCCATTGTGTAATAAACAAGCAAACAAATAAAGACAATAAATCAAGTATAGGATGTTCTATTCCAAAATGTTAAATTCTATGTAAGTGACAATGAAAGTTATGTTCCACCTCCAAGTATTGCTACTATCAAGGATAAAAATTTTCATTTTACTCCTGACGACAGTATGTCGTTCATGTGCGATATATTTCGACAAGTCATTATTTCGATCGAATTATTGAATGCATATAATGTATGCACTGGTGTCGGGTACATTGCAACATTTATTGTGTATACGTCATGCACTGTGGCTGAAAATGCAGAGTGCAATGAGTTAATTACCCAGACATATATATTATAGAATGCCGGAATTGCTCGACTAATAATTACGAGATAATGGGCAGCACGAGATGAATATTGTGTCGAAACTTTGGTAGCTTTAAATGAATTTTAAAGCAACGTGCTCGCAACCCCAAAGATATAACATTTCATTTTACTCTGCATTCGCTGTTGTTGTATTTCGTTCATTATCACGGAGGTTGAAATTAAATTCTCATTCGTCTACACTTAACGTAATCGCATATTATTGTTAAATTCGTAAGACCTTGGCGAATAGTAAGCATATTTTCCGCTTTTAGATCAAAAGCTTATGCGGGATAAGCGGTGTTTTTAGCTAGAGAAATCATTACACATTTTAAACGTGCGAATATGACGTATATATTACGTTAATTAATTAATTTAACTATTTTGTGTTAATGATATTGTGAATAAGTTAAACATCTAATTGAAGAATTAATTACAGAATAACCAACTCCCATCATGTGCAGAAACGACATTCAGTAATTTTTTTGCCCTTACATTGAAATAACATCTATTGAACGATATGAAAAAGATTAGCGAAAATCATGTAATTATATCGCCAATTATCTTTCCATTATAACAAACGTGAGGTAGATAGATCGCAAGCCCTCGTGATATCTTAACTATTATGTGCACAATGTACCGAACGAACACTTTGAATAACTGAATAATGCAGAAAGTATTCAGAGGGATAAGATCTTCCCTTTTATTCGCGGAGTCGTATTGTATACGTGAATTCTATCAGCGGCACAGAGACCGACTGAACCTTTGAAAATCACATTCGTGTAGTTATAAAACGTCATAATTTAAAAGCCAATGCTTTTATAAAGGATTTGGTGCATTTCTGCGCGTTTATTAAAAGTGACAGGAATAATGCGGGTTTCAACGAAAATGAGTTTACTGTTACTTAAATAAAATATACCATTAATAATATACAAATACATAAAGCACATGTCGCTTCCGACTTACAGTCGCCAACGTCTCCTTTAACTGAATGTGTTTGCGATAACAGCCCCGTCGGCGTAACAGAATATGCGGATCGATAATGCCCCCATATATATGTGAACTATTTTTCAACGTTGCACTACTATGATTCGTTTAAACTTCGGATTGTTACATTTTCACCTCGCTATAAAAGTCTTAGTTCTGCCGACTAGAATAAAAGTTGTGTAAATTATCGTCTCGTTGCGAGAAATTTAAGATCGCATGCAAAGCTCGTCTGTCGTTGCGGTATGAATAATAATTATATAAGCTGCTGCACTTTTTACAAATGCATAGTGTAAGGAGATATGCTCCTAATTGTTATTCACATTGCATTGTACTAACGCAGTGATATTATTGGGACAATCTTACTAAAAAGAAAAGGAGTACAATTCTGAAGATGTTTTAAATATAGATCATTAATAACCAACAAAGAAAAGAAATTTAGAGGTACCATTAAAAGTTTATTTTCAATGAAGAAGAATTCATTCCACTGAATAGTATAATATAAATGAAAACAAAACGTGAATAAAAAATTTTGAATAAAGAAATGAAAATTATTGGTTAAAAATACAATATGTGACATTCTTTGGAGCGTTAATATTGTTGACCTACTAAAAGGTTCGAATGCGTTGTGAACTTTTTCAATTGGTTTCTTTTATAAGCAAACAGAATCGGCTGAAGAAATACATATTATTCAGAATATTAATATTATTATTAATAATAAGTTTTATTTTGTTCGATTATAACTAAGCGTAAATATATGTACGTATATTTATAATTACAATTCCATGTCTATTTTAGTTCATTCGAATATGTGAAGTACAAAATAAAGGTTTATTTTACTTTTTCGTTAGCGAAGTAAACCTATATTGTATATAGTAACGACGATAATATTAGATCAGAACTACAAGACATAGCCTGCTGTACATGTAAATAAAGTGTAAGGTCTTGTTCTCGATTTAGCAAGATCGAAATAAATGAAATCCGCTGAGTGACTGCTTCCAGAATTTTTATACTCAGAACCATCTGTCGTTCATTATAGATCAACAATTGGCGATAAAAACTTTATTTATATATAGCATCTTATAAAATAAACGACAAATTAATACACGATATAGCTACGGCGCATATTTAAATTTAATGCTATGATTATTCGCACTACACGCGTACATTAATTCTATTTATTATGCAAATCGACGGAACAAATAGTCCCACAATTGATTTCGCCTTCACTTCAATCGTACACTTATCGCAAATGCAAACAGTAATTTGTTCATCAAACAAACGAGTCAACAGGAGCGTATAGGAAAAATACGATGGGTCGATCCGCGCATCTCCATTCATTAATCATGATTCATGTGCCGTAATTCAATTGAAACGGGTCGTCACACGTGACATGACATACCTGTGCGCAAACGGTGTGGGACGTAATGCGACTAGAACGTGTTCCAAGAAGAGATTACGGCTTGTTTCAGCGTTGGGACGTCGCGGACGAGAGGACACAAGGAGACTCGGTCCGATTATCCTATAGAGTACAATTTGCCTGCTCTATTGGATAATAGCATTCTGGCGCCAAGCTGACCTGTTTACGTATCGCCGTTGCTGAACTGAGTTCCATTTTACGAACCACCAAAACACTCGGTACATCATTGATTTTCCATCGCTCGGTGCCCACGGTTTTCGATGCTTCATAACCAACGGAAAGTCATTAATACCTCTAAAAGCGACGTGTAACCCATTTGTAACATCCATTGTGCTGGTTGCCTCTGATCTTTTGAAATAATGTTATTCTGGATATGTATACTCTAGTTTGAGTAGTAGATCCTTCAACAATCGCATTTCCGTTGAGTAGCTTTGAACACGGCGAAGTTTTCGATTTTTAGTTAAACGTCATGAATAACGCAATCGATGACCATTCCCTCACAGAAAAAAATATGTTCGGTGTCCGAAATGACACTTGGGTGTCATTTCGGACCCCGAACAATATTTTTTGGTGTACATTTCCGTAAGGGTTCATCTAAATATATTTACCCTTATACCCTCTTGAGTCAATAGTAAACTTGATTCAAATTGCTTTATTTCACCCCATCATTATTAGCGAATCAAATTTTAATAATGGACTATATTGTCCAATCTGTTCAAGGACGATTCGCATTTAGCAATCTCGCACGAGGCACGCTGCACAATTTGGCAAAATTTTAGCAACTAACTTTGAAGCCAATTGCCGGTAACATCGGTCACGTCATTGTGCTAGTCTGAATCGATGATGGAAAATGACTGTTTCATCTTGAAAGCAGTGCCGTCATCTCGCTCCAGCTGCTTTCTTGAAACGTCATTGCGTAGAGTGATATCTCCAGGCCGAGGCGCGTGCACCTGACAGGTGGTGAGCGCCAGAAAATGCGTGAACTCCAGAAACAGCCACTCGTCCTTTTAGGATCGGATCTAATTTATCTCGAGCTTGCCCATCCGCGAACGAGCTCTCGTAACTCTGCTTGGTTCCATCGCTTCCTCCGTGGCCGCATCGACGCCGATAAATTTGCCGCTTCTTTATAGAGTCCCGACGATTTTCCACTTCTCTCGCGGGAATCTTGCTTGGTGCGAGACGGTTGGAAATTTCCGCCTTGGCGTGCATCAGGACTGATGGAGTTATTGGGCTGTCAGACTGGAAGTGGAAGGCGTCGGTAATGCAAAGAATAGAAACGTAATTGGTTTTGCAAAAGAGAAACAAAATAGAACATTAAACTATAGTACGCGCACGTAGATGCATTCCAATTAATAGCGATGTATATTTCAATTAAAAATACAACCGTACTCATTGCACTTGACGTGAAGATTTTGATAGTCAGCTGATTGCATACTTGACTCTAGCGATGATGAAATTTCGCATCTTCCGAAGTGTAATGGGAGAAGAAAGTGCCGTGTTAAATAAGGCGTCGAAAGAGAATGAAAACGTTTGATGTAATGTAATTACCGTGCCCGGTAAGTTTATAATCCGACGCGTCTTCCGATAGTAATTGACTATAAGGTAAACCAGCCGGTTGCATTCAATTACAGTAACCGGTGATGGACTAATATCGGCTATCCGATTGGCGATTCTGCAAAATCGTTAAATTTACAAGCGCTATATTATTATTTCTATATTAGTACATTATCGCTATAATTATATTTAATAAATATCGATTAGATGAGATTTCGGTTGTAGCTGGGATTAATTTCAGGGCTTCCTTTAAAAAAAAAAAGATGCCCGAAAAAAATTCCTGAAAAAGCAGTACGAGCAAAGCGACGTAGAGCCGAATCGTGCCCAATGATATTAACATAAGTGTGCTGGAAAAAGGAAGAAACGGCCGAAGCATGTCTCAGCTATTCCGGAATTTTTCTCGATACTAGCGCTCAAGAAGGCTTTCGAAAAAAAAGCCTATAATTTTCGGACTTGAAATGCAACCCTTAAGTGGAAGCGTGGAGAGGACGACGAACAATGAAGTGACGCGAGGAACGATCGCGAGCCTTGGAACCCGGGACGGAGTATACACAATAAAAGGTTCCGCATTAGGGAAACTATTCGTGGCAGGGAATAGGGACTTTTTTAGCAGACTCCGCCAGCGAATGATCACGATCACGATCACGATCGGCCGGCAGCCGGAGGATCGAGTCTACGCTCGATCGGAGCCTAACCCGACACGCAGCTCTTCTTTCAGCTCGAACCACCCGTTGTAGGCCCCTTGTATTAGCCCGATTGCACAGGTGCGGATGCAAATAGGTCCGTCACGCTTCCAGGTTTTGGCAACGTCCAAATTGACTCGGCCGGTCTTATTTAGACGCGGCCAAGCACCGCAACTTGTCCGTTTGATTAGTCAGCCGAAGTAAAGATTACGCGGTCGCTCGTGAATATAAAAGGTTTATCGAAGATCGACGAGCAACCGCTCTAACCAGCGCGGCGGCGGCTCGGAGCCATGGGCAAATGCGTATCATTCTCGTTGCCGCATTCCTTTTTGCGGTTCGAGCGAAATCAGGCCGATGTAAATGGATCAAACGTATCGTGAAAACGATCGATTCGGCGCTCTTTTGTTACGATCTTTTGACGCCGTTCCCGCAGACTGTTGATACTTTATAGAGTTTTTGTTTTCTTTCCGGCGAAAGTGGCATTATTTTCGGGCAGCTACCGCGGGAAACGATTTTGATACGTTAATTTTGTTGCACGGATGCGCTTTGATCGTGTGAAATCGAAAAACCGAGGTGTTATTTGCCGTGGTAATGACAAATCTAACGAGAATATACTTGTTATTTATTTTCGATTGTACGCAATCATTCAACGACGTTGCCGCGGGTGTCAAGGAGCGGTTTTACTGGTTTACGAAAAGATTTCGCTTTAGCGTTTGTAAGCAATTTTTCATTTTTTTTTTTTACTTTTACATCTTTTTTTTATTTTACATCTAAATTGTAGTTATATTTTTCTTGAACTGTGAAAGTAATCAGTATGGAAGATTTAATTAATCACTGGAAAAATTCGATTCGCGTGATATTTATTGCAATTCTGCATTTCAACAATGTGGGAAATGTTATAATCAAGAAATAAATACAACAGTTACAGTAGTAAAATTAATTGACGTTTTTTAAATTTCTTGGGGTGAAAATTTATTGATAGTCATAATGGTGCTGAAGTTCGAAATATTTGTGTACAACGAAAATCATAAATGAATATACGCCTATCATATAATTTCCGTTCCGGACTGATCAGAAACAGTATTTCCTTTATTTTGTACATTCGAATATCGAATAAAAATAGATAACTTGAAAATATTTTTTAGAATTTTCGTTAGACAAGGTTTTGAACTCCAAGAACATATAGCGGTATTTCAACGATTCATTCTAACAAGAAGAATGAAATTTTTAGTCCATTTCAACTTTGTGCCATCATATATTTCTAATCATTAAGATTTGCAAGTGCACATTAATTAAAACCCAACGAAAACCATGAAGTAAAAAATGTCGGGTAAAGTATTTCGCGTCGGGAAGCTTTCAGCAGTAAACCATTAAAGATTTGCTGTGTCACCCACAGCTCTTCGGAACTGCAGAGCATACCTTCGGCCAGTTGCGTGATGCGTTTCTTTCTTACTTCAGGCATAAAAGAATATCTCTAAAGTATAGGAGCAGACAGCAGACATATGACACGCGCACATCAATTTCTAGGATCTCCTGCTTTTCCGTGTAATTCATCGTATATAGTTTACATTGGCGCCTTGACTTCGCACTTACATGCAGCCGAGATAATTGACTGCACTCAAAACGCTTTAATGACTCCGACGAATCTAGTAGATTGAAAACTCATAGCCAGGGGCGTGTTTGCGGCTGCCTGTGATTGTGTCTTCGAAACATCTGTCAATGTTGGACGTAAATGTCGATGCGTTAACGTTGTATGGTATATCGAAGCCATATGTTGATTAGCAAGTCAGAATAATATATTAATAATATATATTAGAAATCCATTCTTAACGTGAAAATTCATTGAGAAATAATTGCGTGTATTTTTAAAATTTTGGTGTCGCGTATTATAAACGGGTATTTTTTTAAATGAAAGTACAGAATAAGTAAAAAGACGTCTTGAAGATATCTAAGAGATATCTTGTAAAAAGAAATGCGTATAAAATGTAGAATTTCTAAAGTCACGTTTACTTAGAAACATCTTTTCTTTTTCCATAAACCCTTTAAAAACCCGGCACTCGAGCTCGAACACAATGTTATAAACATATAAAAGTGAACTTCAATATAACAAATTCAATACGATTTATGAACTTTACTTGTGAACTTCAATTATATTTCAACTCAAGTATAAGGTCAATTTTAAGAAAAAATTTCATAGCTGAAAAATCCACGTTAGAATTGAGAAGAGCAGACCACATTTAGGACACGTAACAATCTTTACCAATCATACTGGGGTTAAGTACATGTTGAACCGTTTTAGTGGTCGACACACTTAAAATTATAAAATTTCCATATTTGCGATCATCCTTATAAACATAATGTATATAATATGTAAAGTGACATTTCAACTCGACATGTGTAAAATAAAAGGCGACACGCGTAAAGCAGAAGTGCAGAAGCTTTACAGTTTCCATACTCAGTGTCAAGTAGGCAATATGATATGAATTCCTAAAATTTCATACACTCCAGCTCGAAGACGTACATGTAAATAACACTGTCGGCCAAAATACCTTGATACCCTTTTAAAATATCGCCTGCATTTTTCGCGCATATTCTTTCGTACTTTGCGTTTCTTTTTTAAGATTGTGTGCGCAAAACATTACGCGAAACTGGCATGCACAATGCAAAGTCGAGTATTTTCGCGCGATTTCTCCAGGCGCGTCGAAAATCTCACGGAACGGTCGAGTGTCCATAAAGAATTGAGCGCGGCAAGATTGAAATTTGTCGGGAAAAAGAAACAGCCGACATAAAACATCGAGCAAATCCTGGAATACGCACGTGGCCAACGTACGCAAACGCAAATCGGAACCTAGAAACTTGTAAGAACAGCCTGATTCGCCGACTTCTGCTTTGCTGCACTCGGTGCTATTTCTCTATGCGATTGTGGGAGAATCGTGACTAGAATTGTGCATTCAATACACATGTGTACTGGCACGTAGTACCTAGACGAGGTCGGAAGAGAATGGTGTCGACGAGAGACGACGAAATGACAAAAGCAGGGCGTCCCCGTCTGCTCCGCATTGATATCGCAAGCAGTCGTGATCCGAACTCGCGAGGCGGTGCTGCCAATGTTGGCCTAGGTATATCACTAACTACACAATGACGCTTGAAAAGCGACCGTAGGTACGAGTGTATGTTCGTATGCACGCCGATACTTGGTACTTCTCCCAAACAGTAATAGCCTACTATTGTACGAAAGCTTGTTAACGTGAAACGTGAGGGTGACTCGATTCGCTTGATTTAATCGCGGATCAGAATGCCGGAAATCGGCTTCTAACTCCGTACGATTGCGAATGTCGGGAAAAATTCCGTTGGAATTGAACGATTTCAGTTTGGAGATCCGATTTCTATATGGACCGCACGACGGACTCGAGTAAAAGGAATTCGTTATCAGCACATGCCATATTGTAACCTTCTGCTTTTTTAGAGTGATTTGACACGCGACCATTCTTACCTTCGGTTTCATTACATTCTGAAATACGCTAGATTTTTTATATAAGTATATTGACAAGACTAATGCGAAAAGAGATGCCATATTATAAACTGAAAGACTTCTTACATCAAAGTTTCTTAATCCATTAACGCCCAAGAGTCCATTATTTTTTGTCCAACTTAAAGAATTATTTTAGAAAAGGAAACTTCGATTTGGTCGCTCTTCAACATTTCGTGGTCAAAATTAAGTTCCTTGTAAAAGCAACTACAATATTGCGCCATGTTTGTGAAAAAATGCTGCAAATTTTTGAATATTTTTTATTTCTTTGTAAATTTTTTTTCGAGGTGTTAGGGCATCGGGATTCTATTGAAATCATGTACAATGGTGCACGAAATAATTGAATTTTGAGAAAAACTCTTATTTTTTACCCCAATTCAATTGTAACGTCCACAAAATAGCTGAAATGATTAAAAATTGTGTAAAAAGTGAACTCTTTAAAAACATTTACCTACGACAGTCAAAGAACGAGAAAGAATATATACTCACGAATTCCGTATAGGTAAACGAAAATGGTTTTTATAAAATGTTGGTAGATTGATTTTACTTTTATTGATTAATTAGTCCATCATTTTTCTAACACGCTGGTCGCAGTGGGATTTCGCAAAAGTATGATCGTTCGTTATTGCAGTACAAATCTATGAATGTCCCATTTTTATTGATAATGCCACAGTTAGCCGAATACTTTCCACCAGATATGCCGGTGTTGTCCGGCAGTCCCACACCCCAGTGATTGTATCCTGCTTCTGCAAGTGGTTCGTTGAAAATTGTCACCCATTCACCTTCTTTGAATTGATCGTGGATGCCAATGAAGGCACCTTTGTGAAATCCACTAATCAACGGCAGTTTATCTTCTAACATGCTTCCTAATACCTGCATGAACAGATGCTATTATCATTGACGTATATAGTTTGCTACGATGAAATGATTCGAGATTCAGAATTTCTCAAAGTCCAGAGAAGCAATAGTAGATTGTAATTTCTTTGCCCGGCACATTTCAATCATGACTTTATATATGATTTGCCAAAATCGGATTTCTACTCACGCGTGCCTCTTGTTCCGAATTGACAACCACAAGATTCGCTCCGTCTTCCCGACAAGCCTTCACTGCATCAAACCATGTACGTGCGCTCGTATAAAGTTTGTGCCACCCAATTCCAGCGGTGAATCGATAACTTCGTTTCGTTGGATCGTCGCGATGTTTGCCATTTATCAGCTTGTTCGTCGAATTTGCTTTCAAGCTTGCAACCATTCGGGCGTTGAGTATTGCGTAATCCTTCAAGGAATCTGCTATATTGTGCAAATCCGTAAGTGTGTTTTGAACAGCGAGAACGTCTACGTTGGCTCCAGCCATCGACGAAGACATGTTTTCAGCAGTTTCTCCGATATCGATCAACTTCTTTCCCCGTATCCGAAATGCCGGAGTGAGAAAACAAAGAATGAATAATGCTGCTCGATACACCATATCAACGCGCAGTAATCGACATAAACGAAATCCAAAAATTCGAGTATCGAAGGAGATGTCTTTAACGATGCGTTTACTCGGAAATATCAATATACCTCTTGAATCGATTGCGAACTGCGCAGAAAATTCATATGCTTGGAAGTGTCATTAAGGGACTTGTTATCGAGTGCCGTGAAGTATATCATCATTAGAGCTGGCCTAGTTCCGATAATTCCGCGTGCGTTCGAACGAACAATGCAAATAGGTCATCAAACAGTTCGTTCGATTTGCTTGCGCCACACTATTGCCACTCGGCTGACATGTCATTTTTGCTCTGATAGCAGCGATTAGCCGGCGTTATTGCTAACCTTTGAAGCGGAATCTGTGTCTCGTTAACACTTCGCTTTAAACATTTCGTCGTCCCAACTTATCTGACAGATAAGTTTCGGTAAACGAGAAACGATGAAACTAAAATACGACTTCTCTACAGAGATGATTGATTTATACACACGCACGCCGTTTTTATTATAGAAATTGCTTTTATACATTGAGAAATGGAAAAGCGAATGTCGAACATTCCGAATTATTATTTATACCAGGGTGAGAAATTTGTTATTAAATTGGTTTTTATGCACGCGAACGACAATTGAATTACTATTGTATGTACATTTCAGTTCGCAGTAAAGCTGGGAATTGCTTTTCAGGTTAGTCATACGATGCACGGTCCTGGGGCTAATGACGCATGGACGGGTTTAATGGACAGTTAGCAGTGATAGTCAAAATGTGCGCGCGTGTTGATTGAAAGATACGTTTGCGATTTACGGATCGCGGTTTATTGGCTATTGGTTACAACGATGTGTCGAATTTAATATTTCTTTCCTTTTATTTTATTCAATTCGATCATTGTGAACCAATGTGAAACTAAATCGCAACGTGACCTACGGTTTATGAAGGTGGGATCTGAACAAGCTGAACTTTAGCGTTATTGGACACTTGTATATAAATAAGTTTAGAGGTTTCCGCGTGAAAGATATGGCAGAAACGAGGCCGCAACAAATCCTATAATGTATCCACTGGGCCACCGCCGCCTATTGGAATTTAACATTCATTTATAGATTTTAATGCGATGCTAAAATTCGAAGCTATGCAGTTCAACGATAATTAACAAAATAATATTATACGTATATATACATGTATATATAATAGGGAGTGACAATTCTTTTCTTCACTCTGGAAAGATTGATATTTCACTCCAATAAATTTAAAGGGTATACTATTATTATATTATTTGACTAGTTATTTCTGAAATTTTCAAAATCGTTTTTTTCTTTGCACTTTTATAAAAAAAAAAAATTAAATTTTAAAACGTAATCGGATTTGTGCATCAGCATTATTAGGCTTATTACTGGACTGTTTTCGAAAATAAATGATGATTATTTTTACTTTGTCATATAAGCGACCATTCATATTTCCTATTAATTAGTTTATTTTATTACAATTGTAATAACTTACAATTGTAAGTTATTAGATCATTAACATAAGCATTTTTATTATATGAAAAATACGTGATTTTCATAAGTGCATTTTTTTGCTTACGGTAAATTTCATTCTGATGAAAAAGAAGAACAACTGACATAAATGTATTTCAAAAATTTCTTGGATGCAGTTAGTGAATTTTTGTGCTTAGTTATGCACACAGTACTGAATAATAAGTTTATAGTCCTCTTAAGAATTTAATATTTATGTTTATGGTTACAGACATACCAAGTCTATAGTACTAAATATTCCAGGAACGCGAAAAATCAAATATAATTGATTATAAATTGATAATTCGTGGCTCAGGCGCTAGCGTACTGGACTACGAAGTCATAGGTCGTGAGTTCGATCCCGGCCGGGTACGCAATGTTTCGAAATTATTTACAAGCAGCAGTCCGCAATGTGTAAGACGGACCATG
>JAPYZR010004849.1:0-11608 GCA_030522945.1 Trichopria nigra
CGTTTAAAGTTTTGGTACTAGTTTTTTCCGCGTTAAAATTTTTTTCAGCTTCTTACCCTTAATCTGCCATTCCTGCCTCATAAAAGGAATCTTCTTCTTCACAGAACTTTTTTTTTTAAGCAAGAAAAATAAATCGATTTTTTTCAAATTTCTGGAGTGTACTAACCCCTTAACTCTCTTTTATATTTTTCACGTATTTAAACACAATTACATTATTCGAAAGACATTTTCAAATTGACGGCCATATAAGAGCTCACGGACAAATAAAAGCTTATTACTCATAAACGAAATTGTCACTTGAGCAGACAGTCTTTTTCCCCAAATAATTTACAACAACACGAAGAACATCGCGGAGAAATGTCGAGATTGTCTTAATATTTTTGTTCGACTCACCACCTTCCTTAACCCGATAACGCCCAACGACGGCGTAAAACGTTGACGTTATCCATGTAATTAATTTTCCTACAAAGTGTCGTTGAATTTTCGAAAATCCACATCCTACTGTTTTCTGATGTTTTTCGATTTCAGATAATATCTCAATTTTTTATACGAATGCTTTATCCAATCAGGTCGTACGTTTGGATCAAGTTACACAACGACTTGTACTAAAAGATTATTGTAGGCGCGATTAAAAATCCACTATCGCGCCATACTCGCGTAAATTTTAACATTTCTGAATGTACAATTCGTCTATATTGAAAATTTTAAATTTATAACTAATGCCTTTTCAATTGTATCAATGTATAACGAAAAGAAGTATACCATTACTATTTGTTCGGATATTTGAAATTGTGGAAGTTGACGACACAAAAATGTCAATATTTTAATTTGATTGTATGAAAATGTATTCATTAAAAAAAAAAAAAAAAAAAAAACCCCGAGAAAGAAAGCAACAGTTTCTGTTATTTTCTGTACTTTGAGCCATTTTCTAGGAGATAAGCGAGAATGGTGTTCGTTGCCCCAACAGAATAATCCCGCAATTTAATCAAAATCCATTTGATTATCATTTTCAGATTGTTCTTTGAATGTGCATCGGCAGTGTGTGCGCATCGTTGAAGAAAATTGTCCAGGCCCATTACTGACAAAAGAACGCAGTAATGATAGATTTAGATTATTGATGGATCGTATTCGGCCCGAGAGGAAACCGCCAACGTCGCATTCGCAATATCATCAAAACCATATGCATCAAAGTAAGTTTCAAAGTTATTCGAAAATCATATTCTACTTTCAAATATTGCACTAAAAATCATCAGCGGAGAATGTACATCAATCCAAGTTGATAATTAAAAAAAAGCCAAATTCGTAATTTCTGGCATTGTCGAGCATTATCGACTTTGAATATACAAATTGCATTATCATCCTCGATTATTTCGAAGTTGATATAATTTGTGAAGGCTTGCTTCCATTCATCGCATTGCGTATGATTTTATGGTGCTTGTCATTTTGCACATTGCGAATGTTTTTTTAACGCAAAACTTTTAATTGCCTGTTTTAGTAGAGCGAATAAAGAGATCCGAAGAAGAAGCGAATGTTATGGCCGATGTTGAAAATGGTACTTTATTTGCGTTTTAAATTAATCTTGTGTTTTTTTTTTTGCCCACAAAAAAGGAACAAATGTATCATGTAATCTAATAATATTACTCGTAATTACTTTAATATCTTGAACTTTTTGAATAGATTCCATTCTTTGAAAGTAGGAAGATTGTTCAATATTATTTTCTAGAATCAGTCAATTGTAATTCGATTAAAAATTTTTTTAATTCTCTACAAATTCGAAATGATTCAATTCAACACGATAATCTTCTATTGAGTTTATACATATGTTTACATATATTCGAATGACTTGATTAAGAGAACTAATCAATATTTTAATTAGGTGATCATCGCGGGAGTAATTCGGCGGGATGCGTTCGAAGTGGTAATGAGAGAGGTCGAGTTTCTGGCTTTGGCAATAGCGATGTTGATCCGAATCTGGAGGACGCTTCTTCAAGAGAAGATATAAAAGAATCGTAAGTTTTATACGTCTTGATATTTCCTTTTAATTGATATTCGATAAATGGTTGAAAAATTGTTTGACCTACCGCTTTACTTCTTGCGTAAGCCATTTATAGACGAAAAATATAGAAAATATTTAGTTTGGAAAAAGTAGCCATTACAAAAAGTAAAAATCTCGGAGCGACTTAAAATTTGTATTATTAAGTCAACTAGAAGAAAAGCAATGTTTTCCCTCTCAGCGGATGATCTCTAGATGAACTCATTTTTCATTTACATTGCGCGGCAATGTACGCTAGTTTTGTTTATTAGCGACCGCCGTTTGTAAATATACTTTTCATGGTCTCTGCATAAAACCTGTTTTTAGATTACACTTTGCCAGTGCATATTCAGAAACTGGATGCGAACTCAGAGTTAGCATCGAAAACGCTATTAAATCTTTCTCTTTCTTGAACATTTTCTTCTTTCATTACAGTTAATTCGATACTATAAAAATGTATTTCTGTTATTTTTTTTACCGTGGAATGTAATGATTTATCGAAGTCTAGTTTCTGACTGTCGTAGAGTTAATCCGTAAGTAAGCAAAATATAACGACAAATTTGATTTCTTGGACTTACGTAATTCAACGTTTCTGACTTTTAAGGTTTTTTCCCGTTTTACATTTTACTTTACCTTTTACACGAAAAGAGAAGCAGCACTGATCGATATAAAGCGTAGATTCTGAATAATTTGTGGAATTTGATAAAACTTAGTATCCACGGATTTTTTAGTTTGCCGATCATGAATCTGATGTCAGCTTTCAAAAATTCAAAATAAAAGAAATTGACCCTAAAAAGAAAGGTTTTCGATCCCACAATGGAAAGCTGCAAAACAGTTTTTTTTTATTCACTGTGCGTAAAGTGCTAATTTACGCACTTTACACGTCCGGAATAAAAAAATATTGTTCGAACACATGCAAAAGTGTTTTTTTTTTTTAAACGAACGCTCACATTCGCAGAGAAAACTTTTTTCCACTTGTATCGAAAACTACCGTAATAGCTTTTAATCGATTTTATTATTAAATTATATTGTAATGCACGGCAGAATTTAACATTTTCAAAGACTTTGCTCCCAATACAGGCTACAACAAAATATTTCCACCAAGCCAAAGACATCAAATATAAACAGGTCTGAGAGTTACAAGGAGCGAATACATCATAAGGTGAGATAATCAATAGTTTCGTTATATTATAATGAACCGAGGATACATGGTCCTACTTTCTCGAATACAGTCTGCAAAAATTCGCTCGCTACGGTAAAAAGCTCAACTAAGCATTATTGTATTCGTGTATTTATTCCTTATATGATAATTCACTAAACGAGTAAAAAATCTTAATGTAGATTTTGCGATTTATTCCTTTTTTTTTCCATGGATTTACAATTTATAAATTGTTTTTGTAATACATGGACCTTTTGTACCTAAAGCGACGGATCATTGACAAAGATTTGTATAATTATTTTCGACTCGGTATTTTTTAGTCATTAAAAAAATCATTACTTTTGTTATTAATTGCAGGGGAAATTAACGTTAAGTAATATTTAATTATTTTGTTTCCAGCGTCAGCATCGCGAGAAGAGGAAAACCAGCGATCCAAATCTTTCTCAAAGAAAGTAAGTCGACAATTATTTTATTAATTATTTGTTGTCTAAACATTCATTTCATTCTAAACGTTAATTAATAAATATTTTTAATACTTACGGTTAATTATTATACATGAATGTGATAAATATTTTTTATGCAATGAACAGCACCAAGTTCGAGAAACTTGACTCTTGTTACTTTTTATCAAAACTGTCAAAAAAATTGCAAAAAGAAATTTCAAGTACTCGCGAAGTGCATCAGTTTGGTCATTTTTGCGTTTATCTTTTATGCGTTTATAGATTCATTTTTATGGTCTTAAACAAAAGAACCAATTGAAAACAATGGAAAACACGTGGATATATATACAAATCCATCATCGAACATTAGGGAATGTCCGCGTGAACAGAACAAAAACGGATCTTACGAATTCTACTATAAATAGAGTCACACATGCCATATTATTCTATGACAAATATAAAGTCAACGAATATCGCTCTTTATTTTTATGAAAATCTTTCGGCGATCTAATATAAGACGTATCATGGGCCGAGATATCGTTATTTATGTACCTAACTGAAGTCAAGCGAAACGGTAAAGTTCAGCGGCCACGTTTGACTGGTATAATAGCCGGTTTTCAGTTTTCAGGGGATAAATATATAAAAATTGGCGTAATGTATTCGGAACTATATGTTTTCTTTAATGCCACTAAACCAGGAAAATTTATCCCGACACGTATAATATATACATTATACATACGAAATGTAGAAGAAGAAAAAGAAGAGCAAACTTATAATTTCAAGTATCATACGCACGCGTACACATATTGATTACATATTTTTATTTCGGATGCACATATTTTTACAAATTGTACATATATTTCGAATACAAATGATTTGGCAATCTGAAGAATTTACGCGTGCAAAATGTTTAATTATACAATGCATTATATTTCCATTATTTATTCAGAACGATTTAAACTCGTGCAAGTAAATCCATACGACATTTGTCAAAATTTTAACAGTAAATCTTGTCAATCGTACACACATATACATATACATATATATATATATATATATATATATATAATACATAAAACATATACATATATAATATGTATATATATTCGCTGAGACGTAAAGGAATTACAACATTACATAATAATACTGTAAAAATAGCATTGAATTATTGAGTAATTTGTAACGGAGATGGGAATAAAAATATCCGTTTTGTTGTGATTTTTCTGAATAACGGTCATCGCTTTCGTGTAGGCGAAATTGAACTCTAAAAATATGCGTTCGAAAGATAGAAAATCTCGGCGCATGTGTGTGTATAGAAACATCAGCAACGTTCGGGAATTGGGCAACTTACATCCGTAATTTGATAAATTTTCACTAAAAACGAATGTATTCGCTAGAAGCTCTCGCTTTATTGTATATGTGTTTCATATTTTCTTAAACTTCATCTATACAGTAATGGCGTTAAACTGTTGTTTTTAATAATTGTCATAGCCGCATGACGTGCAAATTACATGAAAAAAACTTGGCACGCGCGTGATTTTTTCTTTCCGAAGCGTTATTTGTGTAATTTTAATGCCTTTATTATTTTTTTACGGAGGGTTGACGTTTTTCAAGCGTAATTACGGCCTGTCAACATTTTTTATTAAAACAGATAATACCATTGTATATATATGTACATTATGAACATATTTATATTTGTAACTAAACGGTAAGATAATTGAAATTTATCAAAGGATTATACGATATAAATGACGTTATAATCTAGACAGACGTTTATCTATAATTCGTGTTTTACTGTTTTTCAATGGTGACAAATTGACGACGGATATACATTATAGTTACAAGATGTCAGTATAAAACGAAGAAAAAGTTCGGTATAACAAAAATTCTCGCTTGTTTCGAAAACAAGACTATCTATAGGTTTCATTCTGAGTTATCAGCACATTTAGAAGCACTACACCGCTCAACGCGATTTTATAACCAAGTCGTAATTGACTAATTGACTCTGGCAGAGCAATTCGAAACCAAATGAAAAGCCAAAAATAATTCTATTCTAAAATATTGTAAATGCGTCAATGAAAAGATTTTCCGCAATATATATATATTATATATGACAAATATAAAGTCAATATATATAAAATATATTTATATATATATATATAGTCATTTCAATCATTATTTTGTTAATCTTTGCCTATATATTTTTATTTTATTTTTTATTTTACAATAAATATGAAGTAACAGACATACGCAGAAACAGATTAAAATATACTATGCGATTATTAATTAAAATAGCAATATAGGCGCTAACCGCTGCTTTTTAAAAACACGGTGATATTTACACAATGTATCTTTTACTGTACTGTCACACGATGCAGTATAAAAACTTGTAGTGAAAATAATGTATATATATATTATATACTATATATACTACTACATATACTGAATATAACATGTGTGTGTGTGTGCGTGCGTGCGCGTAATTTTAGGCCTATTGTTGATAAAAAAGAATTAAATAAATTTGTTTTCGTAAAAGAGAGAAAAAAAAAGAACAGGAGATATTGACATTCGGAGGGCCGGCAATATTTGATAGAAAATTTATGTGTTTAACGTGAAACTTTTGTCGATACGAAATTAACTTACTGTCTCTGATTCTATTTCCAAAATCAGAATTTGAAAATTAAAATGGCGGATTCATTCTATGTCATTCGACTGTTATTATAAGAAACATTAAAAAAAAAAGATAAAACAGTTGAAAAACATTGCAACGATATGTTGAACTGAATTTTGAAATTCTTATTTTGCAATCAGAATTAGCACTACAATATCACAGAGTTACAGTTTTTTTTTCTCAATAATATTTTTTTTTTTTTTTCATTTATTCGGGAAACTACACTTTTCTGCCGATAAAAACAATGAGATTTTTTTCTCGTGCATTTAAGATGTATAGGCGAAAATGGCACATTTTGCTTCAGGTCGCTAATTCCCTTCGTTATACAATTACCGTAATCAACTAGGTTATGCTCGGTAAATTTTTACGCGTAAGAAATTGTAAATTTTCAGCCCTTGGAGAAATGCAAAGTTGCACACAAATATTTATTAATGAACCATTATTGTAGGTCGTTTAAAAACTTCAGTCTTATATAGAGGTCTTAATTTGAAAAAGAGCATGTTACGTAACAGCGAAAGCTTTGTCATACTCGAAAAATAATTGCTAAGAAATGAAGAAATGTCTGTCACTTGAACGTAGAGTAAATAAGACGAGTTTTTTTTTTTTTTAATTACGTTAAAATGAACGTGATGGAAGTAATTTGAAATCGTTTCATATTTCGAAATTCTTCATTATGTAATTATAGAAGAAAAACAAAGTAGAATTTTCTTCCTTGGAATTTCTGGATATTGGGCACTTGCAATGTCGCATTATTATTTTTTATAAAAAGTTGATATGAAAGGATGGGAATAATCTGATAATTTCATTGGATTTCAAAATGTTTGTAAAAATGCATTTTTCAATTATATACTGTCTTGATTCAATTAAATTGAATCAAATTAAACTCTAGTTTATTATTATCTCGAATATGATATGTTTTTCATTCTTTTCTTTTCTTTTTCAGTAAAAACCCAGCGTGACTATTATTATTAATAGGTTAAATTATTAGTAGATCATTGTTAAAAAGGTATAGAATTACCGAAGATCTCATTCGGCGGGAAACTTGGAAAAAAAAATTAGGGAACGTGCCACTTCCTATATACCTATATACCTCATTCTGATTCACTTCTCCCCCGAGAAAAGCCAATAGATTATTCAAAGATGGGAGAATATCGAATTTACTTTCCGACTAAAAGGAAGAAGACGAAGAAGGAATATGACATCTCGCGCCAACTGCCTCTTCTTTTAGTTTTTCTGAATGCCCCGTCTTTTTATAAACCCCGTGTCATGCTTCCCCTCGTATATATACATATAGTGGTATATATCTCTTCTTGCCCTCTGCCCCTTGCACCGACACTCGTCGATTCTCGTCTTTCCCTCCCCTAATTTGTATAATTCGGCACGGATGCACTGTCCGCGGTATAGATCGAAGCAAAACGAAGCAAAACGGATATCCTATATATATATATACACATAACAGCTGATAAAAGTCGTGCACCTCGCTTACGAAATGCTCGCGATCTCATTGGCTCGTGACCTTGAATGAGTTTGCTCCTCCACGTTTTTTGGCAGATTTCCGGCAGTGTACTAACGTTACAGTTATTCATCCATTTTTTTTTTTTTATACTCTATCCGGCCCCCGGCCTCACCCGTCGTCGCCCTCGGCCTCGTTCGCGTCTTACCTTTTTAAATGCTCTTCCCCATCACACATCACACACGAGTGTGTATCGCTCTTTCTCTCTCTGTGTATGTTTGTTTGTTTGCGTGCGTGTGCATGTGTGTGTGTGTGTTCGTTACTAAAAGCGCGCAGGCTCGAAAACAGTTTATAACCGAGCGCCTGGGCTTATTCAGTCTGACATTCGCCGTCTAATTCGGCGGTACCGCGCCGAACCGCTCATATTCGCCGGATCTTTCCGTGATCTCGTTTGTAATAATTGCAAAAGTTTTCGACAATCGTGCGGGCGCTTCTGATGGATTACGTACATACATATTCCAATTGCACGTGTGATCGACGACGATTGATCGATTGATCGCAAAACGATCCAATCGTTCAAAGTTGCGTTTAACTTGATTTTGAATCTTGCGAAAGCGCATTCGTTATTAGAATTATTATTCGAATTGTTGAAAAAGTTGAGAGATCTCAGTCCTCAAAGTGAGGAATACAAGGGAACTGCATTTCACTCCAGTATCGATGAGTTTTTAACAGACACGTATATTTATTTTGTCTTTTTCTTTTTCTTTTTTTTTTTTTTAAGCAGTACGCAAAAGGAGCAAAGTCGGGGAGCTTCTCTTTGAAGCATTGATCGTTCGCGATGTGTAGCGCCAGAACCCCTGCATTTATGAATCATTACGAAAATAGATCCGTCGATCCTCCTCGTCCGGCGACGTTTGTTTACTCGTTATTTCGTTCATCGCGGAACGATCGATCTTGAGTTTTCCAATTCTCACGATGAGGATTCCAACGTTCTTTTAAAAGCAATTCCTGATGGTGTGGCAGAATGTCGCAATTTTTATCGACTCGCTGGCCGAGGAAGGACCGTGGAAAACTTTGGAGAGTGAATTAGACGTGAATCAGAAAAACGAATTTATATAGCTTTAGTTTTCTGACAGTTATCTTGACATTTTTTTTTTAATATCTGAAAAAGTTTTCACGATTGATTTTGTTTCATTTTTAAGATAAAATGGCGATGATTTATGTGTATACGTATCGCATCCAATCTGTTGCGTTATATAGATTCCTACAGATATTTTTGAAGAATTAATGGGGCAATTTTTGTATTTAGTTCTTTCTTACCACGTCGCACTTTCGAGAAAAGTGAGGTTAAGTGTGTCAAAATTTGCGTTTTTGACGATAATTCGCTCTGTCATTTCCGAATGAATTTTTGGTGCTATTTCATTTATGACATATATCTTAGACGTATATATATTTCATCTACGACATCAATGTACGTTTTCATCTTATGATTTTGCTTTTATCCGCGTTTCAATATACCGACTCCATACACTTGACGAGCAAAGTGATGAACGCAACAGCCGGAGTATTTCATATCGATTTTTCGTAAAAAATAAAAAATCTTTCTAAATTTTTGTAATTTTGCTGCATTCGGGTTAACGATTTAGGATCCATCATTTTGTTTATGATAGTTTTGACGTTCATACAGTATTCGTATAAATCAACAAACTTGGAAAACTCAATAATATATAATAATTTGATGACAAGTGTAATTCCTTATGCGCTTGTAATGATAAATTGCTGTAAACGTCACAAGATCAAAATGAATATTAATATTATAAAAAAAAAAACGATGGACTTTTGAAATGGCACGAACGAAACTATAGATGCAATTTTCTTGACACAAAAAGCGCAAGATATTATCGTTAACGCCAATTTTGACAAATTTAACCTGAATTTTCTAGAAAAAAGTATGCAACGTGATGCGAATATTTGCAACGTCATTTTGAGCAGCAAAAAAAGAAAAAAGAAATTCTTAAATGATGCCGTGCATATCAAAGTAAAACAAGATGTGATCTTTTGTAGTATTTTCAGATAGTTTTAATTGACAATATTTAAGGAACAAGGTAGAAAGAACGCATATGGGTTTGAATTTTCCTGAATGAAATTATAAAAAGAAAAGTATTGTTTGAGCAACCATACTGCAAATGTGTCGGTCGTAAAGATGACTGCATTAACCATGAGAATGGTTGTGTCAATAAGTGCGCATGGTTACCCCAAAAATACACTCTTTCATAATAGTCCTGAATATAAGCGAAAGAATAATGTTATTTCCGCCATTGCAAATTCTTCATTATTTCTTGAAGTTTTCTAGTATTTTATCTGTATTTTTTTTTTTTTTTTTTTAAGAATACACATTGAACACATACGCGCTATAGATATGTTACCAACTAAAATGGCAATATCAATGAAAGAACTGATACGGATATGGTGAAATTGTCATCTGCTTCGAATCAATGTTACTCTCGTTTCATTGTTCCTTCCTTAAATTAGCTTGCCATCGCACGTCAGGATTTTTCCAGCATAAACGCTGCTAAGAAACGTCTGTAAAACTTGCCACATGTTGGGTGCGTTGCAGCTGGAATTGAAAGACACCGGGTTAAGAAAAATTAAACGTTTGCGTTTTACGATTCTCCAACATTGACGCAATTGCCGAAATGGTCTTTTCGCTTACGATTTAGCGCGGTAAATTTTATTTGAATTCTTCCTTTTCGGCCAGAAATAGAAAAAGGCAGTATTGATAATACCCCGTTTATCAACGTGTGATAAGTTTGATAATATTCGGAGAGAGTCGGCTAATTTGTTTCGATACTTATTAATTCTACCGGGATATCTAGTAACAAAACATTTTAAACGAATTATGGATTTTCAACTTATTTAAATTGCTTTTGTAATGTTATGTACTAATGAATAGTTTATGTGTCAAAAATCAACGTAGAATTGTCACTAAGATTAGTTTTCGAACATTTTTATTTCAACATATATTTTTGTAATTATTTACTTAATTCATATATATATGTATATATTATTTTTATTATACTTCATATTTTGCATTTCAATATTTATAATGTATTTATAAATAATTCATTTTGCAAATAGAAATAAATGTAAATTGTTTGTTTGTTTTTTTTTTGTTGTAACAATACCGTGTCGGCGCATTCGTTGTTGTGTCACATTGAAAGTACAGTAATTGAACCTGACAATTAACAAATGTTATTAAAAATTCCGAAGGAAAAATGTACCCGAAAAATACCCGGCAATTGAAAAAATTATTTTTGGACTCAAAAGCATTCGAAATGGACAAAATAAGGATTAAATTTAATCCTTCGTAATCCATTTTAATTCTTATTTTGTCCATTTCGAATGCTTTTGAATCCAACAATAATTTTTTCAATTGCTCGGTACTTATTGTGCAAGCTTGTGTAAATTGTCCTTAGTAACTTGGGGGCAAATTCCATTAAGGATGATCAACACCGGATAATAAGGGCGTGAAAGAATACATTTTATTAAACTTGAAACATTTGAAATTTTATTATTTATAATATTGTCGAAGAGAGTGAAGATTATTGTTTTCAAAAAATGTTAATATTATTGTTACTTTTAATATACTTTTGAAATTCCCTTCTTAAGGGGCTATACCAGTGTGAACGTTGAAAATTTGGCTGATTTTCGGGAATTTTTTAAAAGAAAAATACTTCATAAAATATTTTAAATATATATTTAAACTATATTCCATAATTTTTTTTATCAAAAAATATTGAAAAATGAGCGACTTATGCGCTGTCTTCGAAGGCGCCAAAAAAAGAGTTCCTCC